>JAITYT010000478.1:1854089-1865875 GCA_025433975.1 Liostenogaster flavolineata
CATTGGTCACTCTGTATTACATCATCGTCGTAATTATCGTGTCGTCGCCCATTACGTTATATCACGTTTTACATTTATTTTTAATAAATTATTATTTATTTGCGAAGTGAAACATATTTATCTTTTAACAGCCTTCGCATACGTATTTTTCAAGGCAGACGCGAAGCTATTATTTCGAGTACGTTCGATCTCAAGATTGAAATGGAATTTTCAATTTTAAGCGACGAGGTTTAAGCATGATTCTCGACTCGGACGTTCGAAACGTTTGGATACGAAACCGGTTAACGGAGCTTCGGAGCGAGTCGTCGTAGCAGGCTTACATAAATGGACGATGAAGACGCGACAAGACGCTCACGAACGCGACGGTTACAGCGAGACCTTACTTAATGCCATTACGCGATTAATCTCTTTAAACCGAATAATGGAGCTGCGGGTGTCTGGACTTACGTAAAAGGTGGAAGGAATACGGAAGCAGCGCTGGTCCGGCGATGAAGTGCGTATGGAGCATCGCGCGCGTTTCCGCTTTCGCAGACGCGCGTGTAAATTTTCAAACGATACGTAGAGAAGGTACGCGAACGAGAAGGTTCGTAGGAGTGGCGATTGGAGGGCGTTTTAGGCTGGCGCGATAAACTGCGCGATGTAAATAACAACGTCGAAACGGGCGATGATGCATTTAACGGTGTCAGTCGGCGCATCGGGGGTGCGCCTCGCAAAACTCGCTTCTAATTTATCGGCAGCGCTGCGAACGCAATTCGTTTGCCGGCGGCGTTTAATTGCGTGCACCATTTGCACGCTCGTTGCCGATATACCTGTATAATGCGCGCGTAATACAAGTATAACGTAACCGTGGGTGTGTGCGCTCGTTCGCACCTACCGCGTACGCACGTACACGCACGCATTTAAATTTGCACGCGTACAACAACCGCGCACTAATACGAGGGCATTTTACCCCCTCGTGTAAAAATATCAACTCTATATCCATATAGATATAGTAGTGTATCGAATTAGCCGCGATGCTTTGGCGAAATTCCGTGTCGCGTTGTGCCACCGTCGCCACGATGGAGTTAGGTGCGGTGGCGCAGCGGAATTTCACGGAAGCGCGGCTATTGAAATTTTTCTCGTTTCCCAGGACACTTTTTTCATTTTTCCCCTCGCATCTATTTCCCCCTTCCGTGGAGAAGAGAAGGAGGTGGAAGAGAATAAAATTAAGTCCTGTGATTTCGTAACCGCGTTGTCGTCGCTCCGCGATGGAACTTTGCTATTCGCCCTTGCACCGAATTATTCTGGACGGTGGAGCAGCGTTTCCTCGCTTTTTTTTTCCCTTCGACTCGACAGTGGCTTTCCGGACCTATCGCTACGCGTTTCCATGAAAAGTTCGTCCAGAAGGTAACGGAAGTCAGTCGAGAGGAAATCTAACGTAATCGCGCGTTTAATTATTTGTAGGTTCGTGGAGCGAATCGACGGCGGCTTTCGATTCGATTCTGACTCGTTTATTGGGTTTTCGAGGGAACAATAACGGTCGCATCCGGTCCAGTCGTTCCTTTAACGAATTTTTCTCTCATCGAGAAGCAACGTTATCGGATATTTTGAAGAATATCTTTTCTCTCCCGTTGGCCAGGCCCCTAGTTCCATTATCTTAAGTGCCTTGTAATGTCAGTTAGCGAAATATTAATGAGTCTTCGGCGCAGTCGAGAGGGTGCTTTTCTTTTAATTAATTCATCGGAGTCAAATCGGAACCTTCCTCGCTGTCAAGGAAACTCGCGTTTGCGAAACTTTCAGTTCTTTTAGTATCCGCCATCGTGTCGTCGAACGTTACGCGTCGATAGCTATAAAATTCACGTTCGAGCGACTTAAAGGCCGTAACGAGACTTCGGCGTGGCTTGGATTCGCTCGCCTCGTGGGTATTCCTTCGTCCTGCTTCAAACTTTAACTTTCTCTCGTTGCCTTCCGTTCTCCATTTCACGATCGCTTCCTTTCGTAAAAATTCATTTTTACCCGAGAGAAACTTGTATTGTCTCTGCGACATCTACGAAAGTTACGAGAGAATTATTCGGCTGGCGCGTGCACAAATAATGCCGGCAACGCGATCGCACAGAGAATTGAGCGAAATTGAAACGTCTGCTGGAAAAAGGAGGAAAATGCTGGATTTCGAGTCGGTTCGTTCCATAAATCACGTCGCGGAGCGTTGTTTACCTGGAAACGGCAGCTCCAGCAGAGGCAGAAGAACAACAACGACGATCGATGATAAACGCGTCGAATACTGAATTTTTCTTCGACCATGTAAAAACGCCTACGTACGCGCGCCATTTCTTTTTCCGTTCAAGCGCATCGAGAGGCTAACGAACGATCCAAGTCGAATCACGCTCGATTATCGAATTTCGATAACGCGAATTCGTCGACGCTCGATGGTACCTTCTCTTATTGACATCGTTTGCGCTCTAATTATGAAAACGATCGAACCGTTGACCGACATTGTTCTATAATCCGTCGTAATTTTCATCGTCATCGTGAAACGGCACGAAGAGAGACGAACTACCACTTAGGCTCCGTCGCCTTCAAATTTTCGACTTGCTTAACCCCTTCCCGTGTCATTTAGCTCGACGAAATCCGGATCCGAGCTGTAGGGATCAACGCGCAGTGAACAAACGCGAAGTAAAATAAAAGTTGAAGGGTCGAAATCGGTCACTTCCTTTTCCTGCGCCCGATTTTCTACCCGCGAAGCTGGCTCGTGGTATTCGTGTTTGGGGCAAAATCTTCATCACGAGCCAGACTCGTTAAAGTACGGCAAGGGGTTAAAAGTTCAAAATTCAAAATTTCGAATTTCGGCTTGACGGATGCTTTTCTCTCGCTTATGAATAAATTTGGCTGCAACGAGCGCACTTACGCTCCTTTCAATCCTTCGTATTTTCACAGGATTTTTGAAAGAAGAAGAGAAGAATGGTAGTCCTTCGACGTTCGCGTCGTAGAGTGTCGCGCCTCTTCCTTAGAACTATCGTTCGGTACTTTCTAACGATTGTCACGGAGATACCGCGAACGCAGTCTCGTTACTCAAAACCGATCGTTCGTAAGAAGGAAGGAATGACGAGGGACGAATTTGTGGTTTCGCGTCACGCGCACGCAACACGTGGTCCCTAGCATCGATCGAGGCTGCGTCGAGTCACGTACGCGCCAGATAATTTCGACGACGTACCAGAGACTCGTTTAATCCAGCTCGGAGTTACCACGTCCGACGATGAATTTGAATTATTTTCGCGAGCCAGGGAGCTCGGTGTCGATCGTTCTCTAGTTTTCCAGTTAGACAACTCCAAGTCGAATGGCGCTTGGGATTTTTACGTCGACGTTGTTCCAAGTGAATTTCGCGACGAATAATCGAAGGATGAGAGACTCGGTCTGGATAGAGCGGCGATAAGTATTTGGGACCCTTGCAGAGGAACCGAGGACTTTTTATGGCTTTACAGACTCGCATCGTTGAGTCTAGGAATGCGCACACATAGACGGAAACAATGTAAAAGTATAGGTTCCTTCAGAAACCAGGGGGGAAGGGGGAGGGGGGGGGGTGATGGGGTGTGGGGGAGGGAGGGGCAGGAGGGAAGAGGGGGATACAATTGACAAATGGAAAACGGCGGAAACTTTCCGAACGGCCCAATAAAAAAAGAGACGATGACACTATTTCGAGATTCATTCATTCATTCATTCATTCATTCGAGCGGAGTTCGCTGGAATTCGAATGAAGCTTTGTACAGACATTCCTCGAATAGCTCGGTTAATTGGTTCCATATTATTTTAAACCTTGCAATTCGAAACTCGATATTCATAGAAATTTGTACGTTTGGTTCCAAAGATTAATTAAGAAAACATTGGAAACAAGAGCACAGTTTTATAAAAATAATATAAAATTCATTCAATTTAGAAAAGCGAAACTTAAAATTGAAAAAAAGTACAATTTTATATGTAATAATTTTTTAATTGCCTATGTTCTATTATATTCGCGTTCGCAAGTTTTAGAAGAAGCAACCGATCGAAAAGAATCGACGCGCGATCAGTGTCGGCACCGAACAATTATTAAATTAGGTCGTTAGGAAAGTAATTTCGTTTCTTTAATGAAGAATATTGCTTTTTACGTTATTTGTACGAAAAACTGCTGGGAAAAAACTAAATTACTTTCCAAACGACCCAATGTCCCACGATAAATAGACTAGCGATTAACGAAACCGCGCTAATCTGCGCTCGTTCTCTCTACATCGATTCCTCAAATCTTACGACGTCTGCACCGAAAAGGATCTTACAAAAGCGACTAACATCGATCTTGCGTCGTCTTTAAATGCCGAGTTGACCCTTTGTTCGCGATCACTCGATAAACGCAAGAACGAGATCGAAAAGGGCACCGAGAGGAGATCAAGACCGAAGAATCTTCGAACGACGCGAGATTTCATTCGAAGACGATCGGGTGGGCTCCGATGTCTCAGAGGCACGAGAGCTCCTCGTAACGCGACTCGCGTTCCCAAGCTCCAGGTAGTTAGCCCACATTGATTTCACGCGAGAACGCCATTCGTCTACCTTCTACCCGTTCACGCACGCACGCGCGGACTCGGACACGACCATCGTGCAACGCCGTATCCCGCGGCACGTTTGCACGCGTCTTTTGCTAGGCGTCGCCAACCGACGCGCCATTCAACGCGAACCGCTTCTGTGTTTCTCTATCGCGCCTAAGCTCCGTCTACTCTTCCGCATTCTCCACCGCCTCCTCGTCCTCAAGGACGGTCTATTATGCTTCTACTCTGGCTCGCCTCTTGCCTCGCGGGCCCAGTGAAATTCGTAGGTTAGTCTCCTACGCTGACGATTCATCGCACTACGAGTCCCGCTGGCTGATTAACGCACGCGTCGATACCCCAGGCGAACTCGCGTTTGTCTTTTTACGGCGAGCTCTTCGGACAACCTAGACGACGCGGATGTAACGTAAGAAAGAACCCCGCGGATTAACGCACTTTAACGACTGGAAAGAATCACCGAGCGATGGTCATTCTTGCCAGTCGTGTCCGTGTTCAAAAACGTTCTTGAGCCTTCCTTTCGAAAATGGCTCTCGAGTCCATTTTTTGTAATTGGTGCCAGGGCACAATGGTGGTAGGCATTATTAAGTGAATTTCCTATATCTTGGAGGCTCGTTCGGGATAGAAAAATGGGAATCGTACGCCACTGATCAAAGGATGATCGATAACTTGTTCTCTAAATTTAACCCTTTGCGGTCGATGTTCCCACAGCTGGGACATTCGTAAATCGTCGTAGAAGATTCCGAATCATATCGGTGGTTGATTTGCAAAATATCGTACTTTTGAAAATTATAGAAATTATAAATTTTGCATTTTTACGTATTATAAGTAGTATTAAACACGACAGATCAGTTTGAATGGCGAAACGTTAAAAATTTACTCCGACCTTCTGGTACTGCCAAAAGCGAAATCTGCCAACCGCAAAGGGTTCAAATATTAATATGTTTATTACACCTTGCACCGAAGTTGCACAACTCGCAAAGTAGCCGCACGCACTTTGTTACTGGGCGAACCGTTTCTCGTACGGTGTCTGAATGAGCGATAGAATCTCACCGCAAGACGAAGCGGAGTATGAATACGAGCGCCGTCTCACAGCGAAAAACATGAATATCGGTGCCGACGTGAACGTGTAATTCGCCGCTCTCTCTCCATAAATTGTTCGTTCCTCTCTACGTCGCAACCTTTGCGCAAAGAATCCTACGAATCTTACGATGTTTATCGACTGCGTGGCTTTTCTCTTTCATTTTTTTTTGGGCGAACTGCAACGAGTCGCAATACAAAACTTGCAAAATATTTTCTGGAAAGTATGAACACCGTTTCTCGTAGTTACAAAATTGTCTCCCTCTTTATTCTCCTTTACTACTAGAAAGCGTATAAATTGTCGAGAAAAGTACCGAGTGGGTAATTTCCTTTTTTCCGTCAACGCGAGAAAAGATTTCATAGGAACAGTGGATATTTTTCAAAGGGAACGAACTCACGAGCGTTCCTTCGTGGCGACGGACTTCTCGAAACGCGTAAATCTCGTCGATTATTTTCTACGCGTCTGTCTACGCGGTGTTTCGTCGATACGCGCGTCTTCCGTCCTCCATGATTACGTCGTTAAGCGTTAATGTATACCTTGGCGAAAAGCTTCCTTATCACAGAGTCCTTGGCAGGTTGGCAGGCAAGAAGAAAAGCGTGAGAAAGAGCTCGATTGACTAGAGAGAGGAATATTAGACTTCCCACGCGACGTCGGATTAAGTTTCGCAGCTGCTGTAAATGGATAGCGACGGCCCTCAGAGACGCGCCGCGCCGTTACTCTAAATTTATTTTCGTCGTTTACAGGTAACGTCGATGTCCTCTCGTTGCCTCGTTGGCTATCGACTACCGAGAGAATTGACGCCCAAACGTTCGATTCTCAGCAAAATTCGAGAAAACGATTTTATTTCGTTTCCCTCTTTCATCGTTTCGACCTGCTCGATCGCTCGATTCTCTCGAGAAAGAATAGAAACGCACTGGAATTCGCAAAGTTACGTTCGAAAGGAAGTACGCGCGCGAAGGAAGATCGTAGTCGAAAATTTATTTTGTATATATTTATTAACCCGCTTAAGAATTATCGATCGAATTATTTTTTAGTTCGATTACCGATTAAACCTATTTAAGATTTAAGAAGACAAGATTCTTTCAACCAATTATTCCTAATTAATTAAGAAAGAAGACGTTAAAATCCGCGATGAAAGGAAGTTTTGGATGATATAAAGCATTATCCTGGACAAGGACATCGTTCGAGAAATACGATGCCAAGTAAGAAACGAAATTAATAAAGTTTTATTATGTATAAAAAAGAAAATCTGCGAACGTAGCGCGAGTAAAAGATAATTGCTTCGGATAATTGCGATCGTTACCTAACGCAATAACGCAACATTGTTTCTTTACTAAGGCAATTAATTACTCGTCGTTATCGCATCTGCGAGCTAATTAATAAGATGGCGCGTTACGGTGCCATCGAAGTATCGATTCACGCTAATTAGCGACGTCCTTTGCTTTTGGCCGTTAACGATGGGCGATCGAAAATCTGCTGGACGCACGTCAGGCCTTACCGACTTCGTCGTCTTCTTCGATCCGCCCGAACGATCGACGCGTTTCTTGGCTTCTTACCTGAAATAAGAAAAATCACACGGTTATACGTACGGTAGGTATGTTCGTAGTTTCTTAACCAGCTAAGTGTGTTTCACGTGTACACTAGTCGTGAAAAATATAAGATTCTTGCTTTTGATAAATGATAAATAATACAAATATAAAATAAATAAATAAAAAATAATAAAAATAGATGCTAAAAGTTATTGCTTGATTTTAATTCCGCACACTGTGGGGGGTTTTTAAAACTAAATTCCACGCTTAATCGGTTAAAGCTAGAGAGTTTTAAGGAACGCGCAACAGACGAGAGAGAAGGCGTCTCTTCATATCATAGACCAATCGACAAATTTTATTATATCTATTGTCGGCGAGCTATCGCACTTCGTGACGCACGATGAGGAGAAGACGAAGAAAAAACACGTGGCTTTCTCCATTCTCGATCTCGAAGGAGAAACAGACGAAATTATTCAGACGAGAGCGTCTTTCTACAGTCCCGTGAAATTTCGCAGCTTCCCGTGCCTGGAATTAAATTTCGAAATCTGATGTCCATTTAATAAATATAAACATTTATATCGTGAACATAAAAAAGGACGAAAAAGAGTCCTTTACATTTAAGAGACGTCTCTTTCGTGCTATATTGCGAACGAGAGGCAGGCAAAATATTTCAGGCGAGGCTGATGAAACGCGTGGCTCCTCCTATAGAATTTCAGTTTCGAGTTCAGAGAATTCGCAGCTCTTCGCGTCGGAAATTAAACTCGTGAAATTGCGACGACTGCACGAGATCCGATGTCCGCGCGAAGAACGAACATTCGGCAGAAAGATTGAAATGATTCCGCGATGACGAGACGCGTCGCTTCTTCCAGTCTCGATCTCGAAGGAGAGACAGAAAATATCGTTCGGACGGAGGTGTCGCGTTCTTCGACATCCTTTGAGGAACGTCGCGGTAGCATTCGCAGCCTCCTGCAGCGGGAATGAAACTCGCGAAAGTGCGACGAGTATGCGAGATATAACGTACACGTGAAAAATAAACACTTTGCGGCGTAACGTGACATTTAGCCTGGTAAGCGACGAAATTAAGCGAATATTTAGCTAGCTCTCCTCCTTCTCTCTCATTCGCGCGCACGCGCGCCTTTTCGTACGAGCTCCTGCAATTTTTATGCGCGAAGGAGAGCGCGAGCAAACGCTCGAAAGGAAAGTGAAAATGTTTTGTCGTTCGTAAGCGCGTTCGCTTTAATTCGCTACGTCGAACGAGCTACCATCGTATCGTTCACAGCGATGCTCGAGACAAGGACGAGTCCCTTTCGTTCGGATTTATACGAATTCCATCATCTACTTGATTTATTACGAGAGCACGATCTTTATACTTCGTTCGGCCGTTTTAAAAATATCCGTACTCGACGCAGCAAGAAGTTTAAAACTGTACATCAGGATTATCGTTATTATCTCTGGCTCGTACGAGCGAACGAATTTTATCCCGCTGATCTTCGTAAGAGCTAATATATGTCTCGGAAGTTCAGCGACTTTTCCAGGACGGATAAACGAATTAGCATTGCGCTACGAATTCCATCGTCGGCCGCTATTTTTTATCGACGCGCCAACCGACCCACGCTCCATTTCCATAACGTTATTTCGCTTCCTCGAAAATTCAACATTTTTAATTTTAAGCGTTTCTCGCGCGTTACTCGATTTTATTTTCGTTCGTCGTCGTCGTCGTACGAAGGAAAAGATGGCCGCCTTCGTTCGTATTTGCATCGAGAGAACAGGAAGGAAATCTTTCGTCGCTCCTTCAACGATTTTTAACAACGATTCTTCACGGTGGAACGTCGATAGAACTTTCATTCGGAAGGAGTCAATTTTCATTCTTAGGACGCGCCGATGCACAGCGAGCATTGAATTTCTTCGTTCTTCGTCGCGAAGACAGGGCAGGAAAGAACGATGAAAGAGGCAAACGGACGTCGTTTCGATGAAACTTGGAGAATCATTGGTACAGACGATACGAACGTCCATTCGATATTTCAAAAGTTGTGTAACGTATTGCGCCTGACGCGCCGATCAATTCTTCTTTCGTACTCGTATCGTAGGAGCGCGTCGTACCGAAGATTCCTTACGTTGCTCTCGAGGCAAGACTCGTGTCGCCTTTCGAAGTAAGGACGCTCTTAGAAATCGACTTCTTCTTCTTCTTGCGATTAACGCGCTCACGTCGGCGTCGATATTCACGTTTTTCCAGTTCAATTGTTCGCCCAGTAGCAAAGTGCGTACGCTTACTTTGCAAGCTGCGAAATTATCGATCGTCTTTTGATCTATAATCATTACAGTGGAGAAATGCGAGTTAAAAAAAGGTTCACATTTTCTTCATTCGTACGAAGGTCTGCAAGAAAAGAAGAGAAAGACGCGAGGAATGTTACTAATGTTTGTACCAAAGAAAAGGTAGACAGTATGCCGCGAAGAAAACTTAAAAAGTAACGACGTGCAGTAATCGTTGTAAGGCAAGCACTCTGTTTAAAATGCTTTAAAAAATTGTTTTTTTTATGTTAAGTTTTTACTACTGAATCTTTGTTATGCTTATAACGTTGAGATAAAATAAAATAAATCCTACTTTTTTCAAATAATATACGTGAAAATTTCATTATTTACATTTTCAACCGTATGGCAATTTTTTCAGTTACCAAACCAACTAAATTTTGGATGGTACGCAGCGTCTGGTCGAATATTGAAGTGTGACCCACCGGTGACGCACGCCAGCGCGAACGTGTTAATCCACTCGTACTTATTTCGTTACGATCGTAGACGAACGGAAGATGAAGTTTAGTGGCGATAAATTCGCGGACAAGACGAATTTGCGTAATTTGAAAGCATCGGTTTACGAGAGGACGCTGGACAACGCCGCGTTCAGCTACGCGCGAATTTCTACGCTGACAAACGGTAAAAACATAAATAATTTATAGATTTGGATATCGGGTCGAGTTTCGTAGAAAAAGTAATTTTGCACAAAAACTGATGAATTTCGAGCGAAGATCGCATCGATCGTTTCCTATTTATACGAAATTTATTTTATTCGAGAGATATAAAATGACCTTTTACTCGTACCAATAAATTTCCACTCGGATTCGCAGCGACAGTTCATCCCTCGGAGTGCTTTCAAATTTTTTAATTGCCTCAGACGAGCTCTCACTGCGCTCAAGTGAGAATTCCCGACGCGAAATTAAGAAGATTATCGCGAGATGTCGTTCGTATCCCGACAAACACTCGAAATCGGTATCTCCCGAATACAACGAGAGATCGAGAGGCGCGTTCTTCCATATTCGGAGTAAGCGTACTCGAATACCAGAAACTTACGATAATTCTCGAAGAAAGGTGAGCGATTTATCGCGATTCCGTGAATATACGGGATTCGCGGAAATGCAGATTTCGTCGACAGTGATGGATGCATTTTGTCAATAGTCGTAAAATCTTTTTGGGATTCCGTCGGGGCTGAGACAGATGTTAGCACATGGATAAGGCGACGGAAATGATTCGTGTTCCTCTTAGCCAGGGAGCTTCCCTTTTTTTTCCTTCTCCTTCTTATTCTTTTTCCTCTTCCTCCTCCTTCTCATTTTTTCAAAACGGAGAGGAAGACCTGCCGCGTTTTCACGCGACAAGGAGATATTTCTTCTTGATCTGGCAATTATCAAGTTACAGAAATTCGTTCGCACCCTCCTTATCTCTCTTTCGATCAAATATCGAGGAAAAGTCGTACGTCCCATTTTCCACTCCCCATAAATCCTACGAGAGTAGCAAAGCACCAGCAGCAGCAGCAACGTTATTTCGTCCGTTGTTCGAACTTCTTCGCTCCAGTTTCGCTGAAAATGCTCGTCGATGCCGTGACGCGTCGCTGGACCTATTTTCACTCCGAGCTGGCACGTAAGTCGAAATTGGGACTCGTGCCAAGCGCCTACGAAACGACGTTCACGTTGGTCCTTCTTCTCGGTAAAAGGGAGAACCGCGACCAAAGGATATTTCGCTTCGGTTTTAGTCGAGTCGCGACGGCTTCGAGAGCTTTCTCCGCGTTTTGCGCGAGGAAGAATTTCTCGAGAGTCTTCCGACGCTCGTTCTAGGTGGAATACCAGTCGGTCGAGAGTCCGCGAACGATCCAAGTCGCTGGCAAACCGAAACGCATTCGAATCTCATCAGCTTCGTCTCTGGGAACTTGGAAGTTAATCGCAAACGTTGCGACAAACGGAAAGACGTCGAAATACCGACGACGTACTCGTCTAATTTTAATTAGTAATCACGACGTACGAAGGACGCGACTACGAAATAGTATCGGAGCTTCGTTCCCTTTCCAATGCTTTCTCGAGATCGTCGATTAGTGGAACGCGGTCGAGCGATATTTCGCGAGAGGTTCGCGCGTCTCGCCGATGTCTCGAAAAAAATGGAGTTATCGGAGCGGAAGGTCGCGCCTTTGGCAGCGCTTCGGAAAACTTTCCTTCTCGCACTCCAGTTCGTAACGTCGTTTAAACTTCTTCGTATCATTTACGTCCGCTTACGACTCCACGGAGGCGCCGCCGCTTCCCTCTCGAACTCGCCGGAGACGAGGATGGAACTATACGACCGACGTATAGGAATATATATATATATATATAT
>JAITYT010000478.1:1874695-1891284 GCA_025433975.1 Liostenogaster flavolineata
TTGACAAGTTTTCTCTACAAAATGGCGTTTAATTCATTTTATTCGGCCTACCTGTTACGAAGTAATAAATATTTACATTTAACGCATTCCCATTGGTATACATCGAGTACATACGTAGAAATGCAGTGTTCAAAAGAGTCAATTTTAAACTCGAGACGAAATTATTTTCCAGTAGACCTAATGCAACATATCCAAGAAAACTTCTTTCTATCTCTCAACATAATTTAATCGAGAACTCTGCCAAAAGCAGTGCTTTTAACGAAGAACGATAAATCGTTCATCCATCGTACGAATAGGTTACGAGCATGTCGAAAAGTAACGTAGATGACGACTAGGAAAAGTTCGTAACGGCAAAAAGAGAAAATAGGTTGAATGATCTCGAGCGGGAGGACGCGGTGGAGGTGGGCGCAGGCTCGAGTCTCGTTCGAGGGCTCCAACTACTTAGAACCGGTCGACCTACCAGAATGATCAAGTTGTAGGCGACGAGCGTTACGGTAGACGCATGATTGCTTCCGTGAAAGTGCAATCTGGAAGGGCAGAAATTCGCCTCTTCGAGATTTAGGGGCTCCTTGCCAAATGTCGGAGCACGAAGAGCCACCCAGTAATTAAGTTTTACTCCGAAGAAATACTTGCGCCGATAGAAGGACTCCTTGGATCCTTCCTAGTACAACGGTAGGCCACACCTACCGTTCCTTTCGTCCTCCTTCTTTCCTTTTTTGCTCGCTTGCTTCGTTCATTCGTTCGTTCGTTCCTCGTCTGCTTTTGCGAGTCGTTCGCGAGCTGATGTCTCGCGCTTGTAGAACAAGAGCTTCGACGACGAGTCGCCGCGAGAGAACGGAGCGACTCCGTTCTGGCAGAGGAGCTCCTCGAGTCTCGCTAGGGGCCAAGGGTCGTCGGTATAACCAGGTTAGCGCGGATCCATCGTCGCTATAAATCTGAATTTCTGGCTGGAGATGGTGGTGTTGAGCGGGGAGGAGGAGAGGGTCGGTTCAAAGTTGAAAACCTACGGGGGATAGAGAGTAACCCTGGGGAAACAAGGAATTCCTTAATTGGCTCAACGGTATTACTGCGTTCCCCCTTTTAGGACGTGTCAAAGACTTTCTTCGACTACGTTTGGAGTCGGCGTCTTGCTCGAACCAGTGACGCAGGTGAGCGTTTTCGTATAATGTTGAAGAATCGCTGATGCGTACCACTCAAAAATTCGTCGCTGTTAGGTAGGTAGTACGCAACGAATCGAATTCGCGAGTTCTTTTATTATAACTCGTTTTTACATTGCAGAGACCCGTGGGACCTCCGTCACCGAACGTTTGGCTGGCAGAAGGGCAACAGAACGTATCCTTGAAAGAAACTGGGAAAGTGAAAGAGTTGCATTTCCATTAGGGGAAAAAATCAGAGGCGTTAGAGAGACAGTTAGAGTACAGAAGAGTTACAGTACAGAATTCGTGAGAGTTAGTCAGCCTGTTAGTCGGACGGTTTAGTTAGTTATCGAATGAGAGATTAAGATTGTAAGTGAGAGTGTGGGGAGTATCAGTCTGGAATAAAGGAGCAAGCGTAAATTTAGTCAGCCCATAAAAAGGTGATGAAATATAGTTATTTTTATTATCATCATCAAAAGTATATTTAATCAATAACCATTCCAGAAAACCACGATTCCTACATTATTAGGTCTATCGATTAGTTCCGGCACATAATGCCATTACAAATTTCAACATTGACTCCTTCGACCATTGAATTTCTACGTATGTGCCCGATATATACGAGAAGAGATGGTCAGCAACCATAAAAATGTTAATCAATCTATCGAAAACGTATTGGTTTCTTTTCATTCAAATACGATAGAGTCTCAACAAGACAAAGGGGCCACTTCTAAAAACTTTAATACTCACTCCTACGTTCTCCAAAGGCCTTTTCTCTTTTTCGTCAATTCGGTGGAGTTAAATATACTCTTCGTGTGGGTTACGAATTGGTTCCCACTCCAGTCTTTTTCGATTGTCGGAACTAATCACCCTACGGCCTAAAAAGTTCGAGAGTGCGTCGGTTATCGCTTGCTTATCAACGCAGAGAACATAAGCAAAGCAAATCCCTAAGAGATGTCCTCTGCGTTCGACCTATTTGTTTCTTCCGTCGGTTTCTTCTAGAACTTTTAAATTAATAATAAAAATAATACAAAGAATAATTCGCTTGATTTTTCGCTTACTAGAAGAAACCAATCCCGTTTATTTCAAACTGTCCAGCCTTCGAGCTATTTCACGGTTCGGCAAATGTTGTTTACATTTGACTAGGGCGACGTATCACGGGTCATGCTTATGATAATCAATCTTGACACGAATACTTGATCACGAGTCTCACACGTCGTTGTAGGATAAAGGGTTAAACGAACCGCGCGCGAGGTTCAACCGACTAACTACATCGTAAGACGATTATACGTACATTCAGCATTAAATCTTGCAACTTGCGAAAGTAAAGTACGGTACACGACAAATCTGTATTTTTGTCTCCCGTGAACAGTCTCGCGAACGTTGGTTGGATCACGAGCCAAGACGCGCCCCAAACAATCACCTCATTACATCCAATCGCGAGTTCGATGCAAATTCGGAAGAGTCTTCGCTAGCTGCTATAATATCGTATTTCAGAAGGGAATTCGAAGGACGCTGCAGTTTCATCGACCGATCGAAATTCACAGGGAATTAAATGTGAAACAACTCGCGATCAGCTCGAGGATACGAATCGGTCCAACGTAGAATTGGTCGAGCAATATTCGCGTATCGATCTCCTACGTAATTTCATTTCGAGTATCATCGATTCTGCAAAGGAAAGAACTCTGTCATTGGACCACACGCGTTCGTACGCACGTAAATACATGCATATCCGTGTACGTATTTAGCGTACACGCACATCTACATCTGCATCTAAAATGTAAGCGTTCACGAAACGGAAGCAATTTGCTAAATGCATCGTAATTCCGATACAAAGGGCACCAGCGTGAAATTATTCTACCCATGTACAATACGGCATGTAAAGGTATTGCTGTATAATTACGACGTAACGAACGACGTAAATTTCGTCCAAACGATAGTCGTCTTTGCGACCATGTTGTCTCGAAGATGAGCGAAGGAGAGGGATTATCCTCATGGTCGTGATTTGGAATTTTTCGACTCGGTGAATTACCTCGTATCACGACGCTATCGATTTTTCCCGTTGGATTTTACTCTCGTAAACTGCCGTGCTTTTTTTTAATCATCGTACAGCTCGTTCTAGGTTTAAGCGGTTATCGATTTACGGTTTATCTTTCATCAGGACGATACACGTAGGAACGTGCTTGTTCGTTTAAAATCTTCATTATAAGTTTGTTATGTAAGGTACTCCACCAAGGATATTAATCGTAGTTGAAATTCCACTTTATAAATTTTCTTCGTAATCATTTTTGGATTATAGAAAGTGGACGGAAATTTTTTAACGCGGAATTTCGCCTCCATCCAATTTAATGACGAGAATGTTATCGAATTTATAATGTCGTTTCGTTCAGAATTAATTCTCTTCGTCCGATCGAAATTCTTCCATTTAAAATGTCTCTGAACGCCTCGTTCGCTATTATTTCGGCTGAGTTGAAATTAATTTCGATTTTCTTTCCATCTTTACAATGCAACGTGCCTCGTAAATGAAATTAAAGCCCCGCATAACGCCATTGGATTTCCGTCTTCGTTCGGCTTATCTTAGTCCCTGTGCTCTCAAGGCGTCACTTTAAGCTCTGTTTGATTGCGTCAGCTGGAGTTCGATCGGCCGTCGCGATGACCTGCTTCAAACCTAATCTATAATACAATTTCGCGTTAATCCTAGACCGATTACCTAAAATTTCCTGCTAAGTTTAAATTAGGTTTGGCTATGGTCTTTTAATAGCGAAAGTATCATCCACGTTCTCCGAGTAAATTAGGCGACGACAGTTTTATGCACTCACGCATCGGTTCGTCTGTTTTCTTCGAGCAACGATGCTTTTAATTGTCTTGAATCATGAATGATTTTTGTATTTTCAAAGTTTAATGACCTTGTGTGTGCGTGTGTGAGAAAAAAGAAAAATCAAGAATGATAAAGAAAGAGGAAGAAACGATCGTTACATCTTTAAACAATTCAAAAGAATATTCAAGAGTCTCTTCCTCGAGCGAAGAACGTTCCCTTAACAAAAGGAATCGCGCGTAAAAGAATTTAGCTCCTCGTTCCGTTCAAGATGTAAAAGTTGCTCTTTGTGACCTTGCCTTGTCGCGGAGAGCGGAGCTTTAATGCTTCTCGCAGAGAACATTTGAGAGCTTCTTTCATGGCGAAGGAAACAAAAAAGGAACTGCATTGGTAGATCTCTCTCAGCTTCGAGGAAATAAGCCTGCGCCATTAGAAACGCTTTGACGAAATGTCATGGCGTGGCTAGGATTTATTCGTCATCGCGTTTACTCCCCTTCTCCTTCGCGAATCTAACAGAGTTTAAAAGCCATTCTAAGGTGAAAGCGCGAGCGACTCGCGTTCGACCCGATAAATTCGAGATAGTGCATTCGCGTTGATTCTATTTAAGCGCGCCTCCAATGCCAGAAGCACCTTTTTATTCCAACAAAATGCCTCCAGAATTACGTCAGATTTAATTTCTTACGATCACGAGTGCTCGCGTATGCGCCTCCAGAGATTTATCTCGACTTTGCTGTCGCGATCATTCGCCGGAAAATCTTCGAGTCGATGAAACGTCGAATACCACGCAGCGTTTCTCACGAAAACGTTCCATCGAAATTTTCCGTCGAAGAATTCAAAATATACGAAGCATTCGACGATGTTTAAAGAGAAAGTCTTCGCATCTCCGTCCCGAATAAAATCTTACGGTATTCTTCCGAATGCTACGCGCTTCGTAGAACGACGATTTTCAACGTCGATCGATACGCAGGAATATCGACGATCAGACGCTAGCATGTAAATACGACGAATTCCGCGAGGAAATTTTTACGGAGATCTTAAGAATCGTTTATCGACGAAAAGGAATTCACGATAGAATTCCACGTGCCGCTCGAATTTTTCCGAAGGTCGATGGAGCGTACAGCGGAGGCGAGTATCCAGTAGAAATATCGACGACAAGCTCCACGAGTCCGCCACCGACTAATGCAAGAACGTAACGTCGATGATGATCGTATGGACGCCGCCAGCACCGCTTCTATCGACTTTCTTCGCTCCTACGAATCCTTTCGTCCTTTCCTTTTCGCGCCATCTCGTTTCTTCTTTTATTTTTATTTTATTTTTTTTTTTCGAATGAGACACGTAGGTCGACATTTTTACGGTTGGAATTTTGGAACTCTCGATCCAATCGAGATAAGCGCCGATGAAACGGGCACAAGTGCGAAAATTCGAAGGAGTGATATCGTTTTTAACCTCGACATTTTTCGTCATGCCCGAAAGACTATCAATTCTTTGAATATTGAAAATATTTGATTTACATACTGAATAATGTAAAATCTGTTCCAGAAATAAAAAAAAAATCAATGTGTTAAAAATATATAAAAAAGGAAAAAGATATTTTCCTATCTTTCTTTTATCGCACAATTCCTAGTGCGAAACGAGTTTCACAAAGTTTTATTCCCCGGTTAAGAGGTTAAGCGAGCATCGAATCACGCGAAAATTGTATTAGCATGACGCCGGTGCGTTTATTCGATGAAATCCCATCGAAAAATTCGACGAGATTAGGACAATTCTTTCTCGAATAGAAATTAGCACGAACTCGCAGGTTTTATCGTCGCGACGAGTGGAGTAGAAAGAACGAGCGTGACAGATTTTTCCTATTAGGACGTTGAAACACGTTCGTATTTCTACGTGCATGATATTTACATGCACAATCACGCGACGTTAACTTACATTGTTTCCAGGGGAAGAAGAAAACAGCTCGCTCGAGGGACGTTGAAAAATTCGGCCTCGTTCGCCTTTGGACGATTAATAAATAATTTCTTTCGGGGCGAATTCTTTTCTTATCTGCCTTTTTCTCGCGCTTGTTACGCACGCAATTGGAAGGAAGGAGGGACGAAATACCGTGGACTCGTTTCGCCCTACCGACTTGCCTTTTTACGAGCGTAGTTCGGACGTTAGAAGGGTGCCTTCCATTCTCTTAGCTTCGTTCGTCCTCTAAGATGATCGCGATCTAATCAACGAGCAATCTCGTCCTCGTCGTAGCATTTCGCCATATCGAAATGCACCTTGGAAATGGGACGTTCCGCGATATCACCGAGCTTCCCCTTTTTTATGATATTACGAAGGGGTGGCCTTCTTGTCCTCGCGATGCGTCCTACGCCCTTCGTGCGCGATCTATCCTTCCGTTCGATTCTCAACAGAGTGAAAATTCGAGTCGCGGAAGAAAAGAACGATGAAACGCGACGACCGACCTACAGAGACGAACCAGGTCGAACGGATCGATTCCCTTCGACATTTTCGACGGGATTCTGTCGAAAGTCCGGCGTTTTACGCGTTACTAGTCGAGTGTTTCACCAGTCGAACGTACGTGTTTGATATTCGTTCACTGCGAACGCATGGACGTGACGACAGGGCGCACCTGTCGCGTAACGATCCCTTCGAAGCGCCACATTTTCGGCTCGAAATCGACGTCCTGCTCGCGTTGAGAATCTGGTCTTCTTCTTTTCTTCCTCGAACCAGGGCGATCCGTTTTCGAGACTTTCTCGAGGACTGGATAGAATTCGGTGGTCGCTTAGGATGCATCTTGTCTCGTGATCGAACTAACGTTCACGGGTAACAAAATACAAATTTCTTGTGTACTGTATTAGATTGGTGCGTATAAAATGTCGGATTTTTAAACGAATATATAAAACTGCATATTTTTGTTTGAAAAGCTGTTTATTTAATCAAAATATGCTTGAGATTTTAATGCAAAGACATCTGTCTTAATGAAATATTCAGAATCAATAAAATCTGATATGGAATTTTTCAGACAGTCTTTATTTTCGGACTGTTTAGTCCGTAAGAACTGTTCTAAATGTTTAAAAAAATGAAAGTAGGGGGCAACCCCCACAAAGAGTGGCGACGTGCCACTCGATTAGAAGGACGAGTTGTTTTATTAAGGCCTGAACCACAATCGAATTACGTTCTCGAGTGGTTGTAAATGATGTGCTATCTTGACCGTTCGAACTACAAAAAATGGCATTTCCATTGTGGAAATGAGATTCTTTCACTTTTTCTACTTTCTTCCAAAGATACGTTCTCTTGCCCTTATGGAAATTAAATTTTCGACGACGAAGGTTCTATGGTCTCTGGAACGTGAATGCGATTTACACTAAAATAGCTCGTGAAACTCGATCCATTGCGAGTGGTACTCACCAAGCGAAGTTCAACTTCGAAAATGTTTCTTCTCCCACGGAATTTTCTTTCTTCGAGGCAGAAAATCACGTCTTCGTTGGAATTTCTCCGCGTAAAAGAAGAAACAACGAGTTTCTGTTTATCTAACGACGTGTGCTAGCGAATATACGCGAATCGCGGTGAAAGAACGAGTAAGGGTTGGGGAGAAGGGGGCGAAGAAGGTCCTCGGCGCAATAATATCGCAATTACCAGGCGGAGACAGTCCGCTGTAACTCGATAACGCGTTACGGTTTGTTCGGAGTAGTTTGTTGGCTCGTCCTACGTCTATGCTAATATCATCTTCCGTTCTTGCTTCTTTTCTTGCGCTGCTCGAGAGATCCTCGAGATAGATTATAACCAAAAGAACATTTTCTTACCCCGAAAGTGTCCTAATGAAATTGCATATTCCGTTGCGCGTTCTACGTTACAGCGGTACGAGAGACGACATCTCGTAATTTTCACGTTTAACGAAGCAAACGGAGAAGAGATCGTTTTCGTTGAGAGCGACGATTGCGTGGCTGAAAATGATTCCACTCGTCCTTACGTTCTTACGGGCTAAAATCAGCGTTGGAAATCAGCGAATAAATGGCGTTGGCCTTATGGATCTACGAGGGAAGGACAAATTTTTGCCTAGCTTTTGTCTTTGCTACGTAAATATGGCGTATTCGCGGTTCGAATTTTCGCGCCTTACAGCGGCAAATAGAATCTTGGGATACTTCTCGATAAAAAATGTCGGCAGAGATACGTTCGTCGAAGCTTTCATTTTGCTCCTTTTAACCATTTCATCGCTAATGGCGCATATATACGCTTTTGCAAGTCTATCGATATATACGAAAGGTGTAAATTTGCGTCCTCTGTATTTTTTTTTATACTACAACACCTATTATTACTATAATACATTATCGATAAGACAAGTGGTATACAATTTTTTTTTCCATTTATTAGATGTTAGTATTTGGGATTCGTATGTTTTTTATAAATACGTATCGGATAAAGAGTTACATTTCGCGACGTTTCGCGACTTCAAATATATACCGAGGGAAAAGAAATACGGACGATTCCTTGTGTCTGATCGAAAGGCGTTTTCCAAGTACATATTTTAATCCTTCTTCGAGAAAAAGAATCAAGCTCGAAAATGTGTAGTACGTAGTAAACGTAAAATCGGACGAAAAAGTAGATACGAATGCAAAGACTGCGACGTAGAATCATGCATTGACCCATGCTTTAGAATATATCACACAGAAACTGATTGTTAAATATGTTCTATCTTCTTTTTATTACCATTATTAATTCATTATCTTTTTATTATTTTTATTATCATTATGATAAAACTGTCAGAATGAACTTGTTCCTCACTATCAATTTTCCATTTTTTTCTTTATATCTAATTACCACCTACTATCATTGAGGGAATGTATAAATTAGATTAGGTAAATTATAACAATTTAAAATGTTACTTAAAATAAATAAAAAATGGATATTTTTAATTTACCCGCAATTTGTATTTCTTTTAAACCTTCGGATTAACGTCGAATCTCTGGGTATTGTTTTGAACAGTAGCCCTGGCATGCCGATCATATCAATGGATTCGCGCGACGAATGATCGACCCCATGAATTCGTCTATCGAAGTTGGAGAAGACGCGCGATGCAAAGACGAGATCGAAGCTCCGAAAAAATACGAAGGGCGGCCGTCCGTCGAATGACGAATGAACGACGCGTCCATTTCTCCTCTCGTCGAGGTTCCATCGAGTTTCCATCGAAACGTATCTCGATCGTAACGGTGCACAGCGACGTTTCGGTGGCGAAATCGAGGTTAATTCGCACCCCGGAAGCAGGAGGTACGCAAAGGAACGGAAAGAGGAAACGTGGCCTACTTATATATAAATTTCTTTGCCCGATAAAGCTGCGTGATTTGCGCCTGGCTTTTGAATAAATCCGTTCGCTCGGCCTGCGGGAAAGTGTTCACCTCCTCTCGTCCTACCTACCACCCTGCCACCGACTCTTGCCATCAGCGTTGGCACCGCCTCTGTTCTTATCGCGAAGCTATGACGACGCTCGTTACTCCATGTATTTTTTAGCCACGTTGCCTAGCTTCGCCTGGAGCCGCTGACGCTGCGCCGCGAACGACGCTTAAGATAACATTAAGGCGGTAAGCGCGATCACCTCGAAGCCACTGCCGAATTCCAGCTCGAGCGCTTCGATAACTTTGTCCTCCCACGGTCTTTCGTACGTCGATCGAAGCGTCCTTCTTTCCTTATCGATTAGTCGATGTCGAGGAAGGTCAACGTTCTCGTCGAAAGTCGTATCGAAATTAATGACAGTGTCGAGACGATCGAATCGCGGCGAGATGTGCTTCGAGGTGCAGAAAATCTTCCGTATTAGGAAGGGAGATGCGAGAAAGTTTGTAGGATTGCTGAGAAGGACGAAGACGTCACCGACGCAAAAGATTCGTCGAGCGACTGATCGTGGCGAATAGTGTTGTACGAGTCATTTAGATTATGCAAATACGTGACCTTACTTGTTGTATTTAAAATAACTTTCTTCGATAATCAGGCTTGACACTACGTCACAATAATTTGTATGGCCGTTGAATAATAATTGTTTTTTTTTACAAGAAACTTATCGATATCTTTTTAAATTTATTATCGATAGAATGTACGTACCAGAGATAACAGATATGTAGTTCCTCTACGTTAAATCGGGTTTAATTTCGCAAAGATTTATTTTTCTACAATTTTTCCCCCTCAAATTTAAGTCGAATAAAATGAATCATACGGTATGAATCGCTCAGAAGCCAATGCGGTTAAATCCGGGAAACAAAAGTTAAAAAAGTTAATATTCTTTGACAGACTAACTTGTTAAATCTTTGTTTTAATTATTTTATCAGAAGAGCATGTAGCAAAATAAGAAAAAAAAACTTAGTATTTATTGAAACAATGGCAGCATCATAACAACTTTACGACTTGTACCTTTTGACAGCTGAAAAAACGAAGCAACGAATAAATAAATATTATTTATTGCATTAAAATTTACAAAACTCAAAAACTATCAAAGATGGACTTAACCGCACGGGCTTCCGAGCGACTCGTATAAAAGTTTTTTCAGGCACGTTTAATGTGCGTCGCAACTATTTATTTACTTATTGGAGTTAAAACGTAATAAAATCGCAATTCATTCTTTTACAGTGTTGTACGAACAACGTCACAATTTTTCCAACGCGTTATACGAATCCGTCTTATATGAACTCGCGTTATAGCGGTTGTCTGCTATAGATCGAGGCTTTTAACGCGTCGCAGCGTGAATCGATTTGGGTTTATCGGTCTTGGATGGAGTAGCGTTCTGATAAACCGTTAGCGAGACAAAGTTCAAGAGAGAGCGTCGCCTTGTAATGATCCGACAGCGCCAGACAAGGGCGTTCCTGGTCTCTCCTTACCGTTGTTCCATCGAGTATCACTTCACTTTGTACGAGAATACCGGGGAATAGCTTACCTTCAGATCCGAGTTAATCACGAGGATCTTTGGTCATGTGCAAGGAGACGTCGTCGATTCTCGGCGTTCGATCTTCCTCGTAAAACGGAATATTATAATCTCGTACCGTAAGTAAGCGATACCGGTAACAAAATTTTATTAAAGAGACTCTTCTTATAATTTTATTTTAAATGCGCTGCGCTTGTGCGATCTTTTTAAACGCCTTTTATCGACATTCTCGAAGCTACAGCGATGCTGCATATCGACGTAACATCGAAAATGAAAGGAGCGACGAAGCAGTTGTCATCCAGTTATCGATCGAATTAGCTTTCTCCATGTAAAACAGAGACACATGGATAGATTTGTCAGAGTGTGCGCGTGTACTTGCGACGAAGAAAATGGAAGCAAAGATATCAGCAACGATCCGTCAATCGCGCCATATCCGTGTCAACGACAGGTCCTAATATCGTGTGAACGTGATAATAGCTTTCCCATGTCGTATGAGTTATTCATGCGAACGCACGAGAAATTAGGCCGCGGCATTATCGATTCTGCCAGTCTATAATTGTTTATAATGGATAATTAGTTACTTAAATCGACCCGGTAAAAGCGAATTCGTGTTTACTTTGATATTCGCACGAAACGTGCGAGTCAGCGACGATATCTATGACTTTCTAAAAATCATTCTCGAAAGCGGGTTACTCGCAGCCTGCCACTCGTAAAGAATTTCGAAATTATTATTTATTATTACCAAATATATTTATTATTTACCGTTCGAAGTACCAGCTATCGTTCTTGATTAATCCATAACGTAGGGGCGATCGATACGGCAAACGTGGTGATTAAAAATGAGACGTCCGTCGCCGTTGCACTCGCGCACGCGATGCGTCGCTCGACTTTTGCAACAAAAAAATGTACGTGAAAAAGGCGGATGAACGATGGCGGTACTATTATTGCTACTTTATTACTAGCACCGCCGTCGCTATCACTACTCTTGGCGAATTATTCAGAGTCACGGTCGGCAGCGGCTTTTCGTTCGTTCGCTATCCTAATGAACGGAAGCATAGCCTTCGCCCCGCGTACTCTTTTATTAACGGCGGTGGTAACAAAGAGCGAAGAAGGAGAAGGAGAGGGAGTGGGAAGATGGGCGATGGCCACGAAAAGGGAGGAGGCCGAAGAGGGGAGGGGCGAATGCTTTATACACCCGTAATTGAGAAAAATCGACGTTCGTTAAGAGGGCAACCGTGGTTTGCCAAGCAAGAGTAACTATTGTTCGACCTAACGTTACGCAGAGACGGATGTTAAGTTGGTGCGCATGAAATGTCGGAGTACGCATTTGTTTTTGGCGTAACCTCGTTTATAGTCGTACTGTCCATTGCCAGAGTCACATTTCGATAAAGAAGACTTTTCAATGCGTTCCCTTTTATTATTTGTTTTGAATTTCGTAAGGATATGAACTCAACCGATATTTGTATAATTTTTTTATATGAGTGTATAAATTTTTAGGTTTGAAAAATTTCGGCCTGGCTATTTTTTCCTACAAAATGAACCGCATGGAAGCGGTTTTACATATATATATATATGTTATATTTTATATTTTATATATTCACTTAAAAATCCGACATTTCATACGCATCGACGTCATACATTAACGGAGCGATGTTTGGCCGTTGGTCTCTCTCCACCTGCCTCTCTTCGATGATCGTCACGTCATTGCTACTCCTCGATAGCGCACGCAACTTTAACGAGACGGCGATTTTTCTATTCGACGACGGCGCGTCAGGGTTCAGCGTTATTTCGATCGTTTTCACGATTCGATCTTTGAACTCGACCGTAACTCGTGGCGAGCAGGCAGGAAGGGAACGCAATAAAAGCGAGGAACGGAGCAAGGTGGATCGTTCTTGGAAGGGAAAAGTAAAGTTCTGCTGCTTTTGTGGTCGCGGTGCGTCGCGATAAAGGGAAGAAAGGAGAGAAACAAGAGCAAGAAAATACGGCTTTTCTACCATACTTTACTGCCATAAAAATAACCGTCAATTTCAATTATTCTACCTTCCACGAAGTGGAATAATATTTCCAAGTTGATCCGGGAGAGAATATCGAAGTGGTCGAGTTTCCATCTTCGATTCCACGGCGCTTAACGGATAATTGAAAATGTTTTCTCTCGAACTCGTGCATCGAGGAAACAGAAATCGAGAAGCGGTAGATCAATCGAGGATTCGAATAATTCATGCGATGATGAATCTAACGAATAAACCGAGGAAATAATTGATTTAAGCGCTGATTTTCGGTCTTCTTTCCGGAAGATATTCTTTGAGAAAATTCGTATCGTATCCGAGACAACACTGAAAATGGTCAATTAAGCGAGAGTTTCTTCTTACCGTTTTGGACCGGGCGTTACTTCCGTAAGTGGCACGATAGAGATAATGCACTATAACCAAAACAGGTAATTAAACGGACACGAGGTCTACGACGATGGCCCTTCGTGGCTTTTACGTGTACCGTCCTATTATTCTCATCGGCCCTATTACCCGCCATTGTTTCTATCTCGATCGCTCGGAAATCTCGCTTCGAGCGAGCGGAGTGGCTGCGCCGTAAGGTGCAAGGAGTCACTTCGTTCTGATACGGAAGAAACTACCATAAAATAGCCAACGAAACGAAAGTCGTGAGGATCGTCGTACTATCGGCGACTTCAAAGCTATCGCGAAAGTATTGAAAATTTATCGTACAGCTACGTAACACGGGTACGGGTACACGCGTGTAACGACCGTCGATACCGTGGGCAAAGTTCGATAGAAAAAATATTTCAATCAATTTTCAGAGTCGCCTCGAGGTAAAAAAAAGTTCATTCGAAAGTTGGTTAAAGAAGTTTATCGCTAGTCACGTCGTTGCGGCAGAATGACTTAATTAAAATCCCGGAATTTTCTAAAAAGTAGCAGACAAAAGGGCCATCGTTACGAGGAAGAAGATCGGTTACGGTTATTGCTATTACAATCTCCTTTTATCGTGCTCCGAAGATAGCGTAATCGCGTATTTTTTTCACGACTACGCGAATATGTCCTCTCGACTCGAAGGGAGTAGGAAGATCCTGGTTGTTCGATAAATTACGATTATTCTTTTTTCCTCTCTCATGGATCGTTTTTCAAACGTCTTTAAGCATCCGAAGGATTCCAGAAGAAGCTGTGGCAATTTATCGTTCGTGGCTGCATGGATGCGTTTTTGGTTGTACTCGAGTACGCGTCTGTTTGACAGTTTCGTGCTGGTTATAATTGACAGGAACAACGCGGGCAACGTGTATCGCGAAGAAAGGAAACATAACGAGACATAAGCGTTGTCTCGCAAAAATAACGAGAACCGTGACCAGGATCGGACATTTGTCGACATCGATCCGTCGAGATACGTTGCCTGACACGTGGACGAATGACGGTCTCCTGTCGAGAAAATAATGGTTCCTCTATAGGCGCGCTATCGAGACTCTAAGAAGGGAAAGAACGAGCAAGACCATTTCGAAGAGAAGAAGGTAAATTTCGCGCTCGAATGACGCGCGAAAACGAGCGATTTAAGGACTGATTCGTGGCTTTGTGATCCTCGATGGCGCGCCGATGTTACGATCGGCAAAAGAAAATTTCTTTCGAAAATTTATATTTCAATTATTTTCGTTCTCCGTAGTCGAGTGAATTTTAGTATCAAAATTTGCTCGTAATGTCGGATAATTTACGATTTACGTGAAAACGACGTAACGATTGTTTCTCGTGCCTTACGACTCGACGTCGATTTCTTCCGTTGTCGTAAAATAAATTTCTTTCGAAACTGATCTCATCGTTGCTCTCCGTTCGGTGAATTTTATCGTTTTTCGAAATTGGCTTTCGGTAGCGGCGAGGTAGGATCGCTCGCGATAGATCTCGTCGATTTTTGATTGCCGTTTAATGGTCGTTGCGTCAGATAAATCTTAGCGTCGTCGGTTACGCAGAAGGTGAAAATCGTTCGTTATTGCGTTTCCATGATACCGTGCTGGTTGTATTTTCTTCCGTTATTCTTGCGAACGACGTTATAAATAAATGCTGACCTTATTTCTATGACGCACGACTTTCCGCGAAATACCGCCGAGGTCCGACGAGACACGTCGATATTTCTACCTATGCATGACAGTCCGCGCGATCAATTGATAGACGGCAAATATTACATCTTTTATCGCGGATATTGCAGCCGAAATAAGACCTTCGTCGCATCAATTTCATGCATTCTCTTGCGCCAAATAATACGAGTTCTCTGCCTGCTGATTTTATCGATACGATGGGTGCGTAAAAATGAACATTTTTGCGACGTGCGATACGAAGCGTATTCGATACAAAGCTTTTATTATTACCTTAACGAGCGTTTTCGGTTAATTGTTCATAAATTAGAGAACGGTTCCGTTTTAAAATATTTAGACGTTCGTCTCGACCGTGAATGCGAACTCGAATGTTCGGGAAACTATTTTCTTTTTTCTGCAATATTGAAAACTTTCGAAAGTTTTCATTTGATTAACCACGATCGAACTTTTTTGCAATTAGGCGGTTTTAACGGCACGGAACCCAAACCTTGTCTAAAACGGTAGAATTTTCTACAAATTTTTTATCATAATTTTATTATACGGTCGACGCTATTTTTACGTTTCGAAAGTTCTTTTCGTATCGAAAAAAGTTTCGTAAAAGAACCAAAAACGAAAGGGAAGGAACGAACGTTTACCTAATACTCGATAAAAATGGATTGCGCAAGGTACATTCGTTTCGTCCCTTCAAATACGTATAGATGAATTCGCTTTTGTATTTATAAAAAAGCAAAGGCTATGAGTTAAACGTTTTTAAAATTCTCTTCGTTCCATTTTTTTTCGCTTTTAGAACTTTTTTGTATAACGTACGTAAGTACGACACGCTTAAACTTTCGGTACACCGTTTCTAGACAAATAATGTTGTACGATTATTTTTCCTAGTAGATAACAATCGAATTTTGGAGAAAATACAAGATTCATTTATTATACGATTTTATCCTGCCAAGAATGTCACTGTGTATACTCAGGCTACTTTTTAAGGCTTGAATTCAACAATTCCAGCCGCTGCGAGTAATTTAATTATTTGGTGCGTCCGTCAAAAAATTCTATCGAACTTTACGTTCGACGTCGACCTGTTTCGAAGACGAGCGAAATCCAAATTGCTTCCCACCAACGGATAGCTATTTTTATCAATTCTTTATTTGAAACAACAAACGTTTTTTTTTTAAAGTCAGATCAAATAGAAATTGTTAGTCGATCGCCGCTAGGCGAATCGCGTATTTTAATAAAAATCTCTGCTGGCTTCACTCAATCGTGTTCGCGGTGCAATGCACGAGCGAATTCGCGTACGTTTTTAAATTTGTCCGCGAAGCGTAGAAATTCGCAGGAGTTTTTCCATATCTTTGTTAACTCTTTGCACTCGAGAGGTGACTCTCGTTCGCCACATGATTTAACGCAGCAACTCGAAAGGCGCCTCCCAGGCGTCACGGCGTTTCGAATGGCAATTAGAGAACAGACAATTTTTTTGAGAGTGGAAATCCACCTAATTAATTCCTACATTCTCCATAAATCAGTAAAGAAACGGAAGAACGAAATGTCACGAAAATATTTACAATTTATATCAATGTTAGTGGACCAGGACTTAGGAGATTTTCGACAACGAAAAGATGGAGGCTAAATCAGGCTAAATAAAAAGCTTCGTGTAATTCTCACAGGCTCAAAAAGAGGTTG
>JAITYT010000478.1:1891667-1909214 GCA_025433975.1 Liostenogaster flavolineata
AAATATAACCTTCTTGTAAGTTAATTTCTATATAAACCGATTTTATGCTACTCGTAAGACACTCGTCGCATATGCGTAAAATCGTCTCGAGTAAAGTCGTCGAGCGCAAAGGGTTAATTCTATCGAAAACTTAACGATAATATCTTTATTCTTATTTACCGATTGCGTTTCCGTTTCCCCACCGAACAAGTCTGCTTTGGACGACGAAGGGAAAAGAAGCGAGGAAAGAAAAGGAGGCATCCTGACGGATGAGAAAGAAGGAAGCGGGAGAAGGGGAAAACAGGAGGAGAGAATCGGTAAAGGCGCGATACCTCTCCGTGCCGTTTAATTTCACCGGTGTGAAATCGAATCTCTCGGTGTCATCGTGGCACGAGCGACAGATCGATGCGTCTTGGAGCGTACGCGTAAGCCTGTCGTCGTCGTCGTCGACTCGATCTCCTTATCGACAACGCGAGAAACGTCGGATTGGATTTCCCCTCGAGCTGGTCAGGAGTTTCCATTGAAATGGCGCTTGTTTACGGTGGGATGCCGACGAGAGGGAACGGAATTCGCGTTTTACATCGAATCGAACGATTTTGCAGCGCCGAAATTAATATCTTCGACTCCGGCGTTACAAAAGACGGTACGTAAGCTCGAACACCTTTTACCTGTACGAAATTGAAGTTTGCCGAGTCCACGAGCGCGGGTAAACTTTAACCGTTTTTTCCCCCTTCGAATTTCATCGTTACGTCACGGTACAAATATCAATTAATTATTGTTTTGCGATGGAATCGCACGAGGTTAAATTCCGTTGCGATCGATCGAAGAACGCGTGTATTTGCTCGCGCGTATTATCAATCGTCGCTATTAATCGTGCAATGGTCGCATTGCGACTATTTGTTCGTTCCTTTTCAGATTTCCAATGATGATTGTATTCGATCGATAATTAGGATTTTCAATCACAGAATTTTATCAGATTTGTAGTCTTATCTTCAAACTTCCACCGAATCGTTCGTCTTAATTCGTGGAGAAATTGTTAAGAGCCCGGCTTAGGTTCGTATTTTTTCCTCGTCAACGGCGACGACGACGACGACGACATCGTCGTGATTATTGTCGCGTAGAGTTTCGTAGGAACATCGTGTAAAGTGGATCTCAACCGAAGGCAGTAATTGTTTGCCGCGTCGACAAGAAGACGCACTGATTAAACTACTCGTCGAAAGAGTGTCGTACGACCTTCGGTGCGCATTTATCGCTAAATAAATATTAATTTGGCACGAATTTCGAAGTTGTCTACGTAAGAATTGTAGAACGAGCGACAGACTCGATTTCTCATGAAATTACCGACATTACGGGAAAGTTAACAGTTTAAATGAATGGTAAAGTCGTAATACGTTATACGTTATAAAATCTTGGCAATCGAACTGTTTTGACGGTACTAAAATTTGGATAGTTTCCACTTTAGAGACTTTTGATCACCGCGTTTGCATAATTTTTTTTTTCTTCGGAAGTAAACGCCATAATTGGAGGCACCTGAGTGAGCGAGAGAGAGACGATTCGAAGCACGATACGAAAGTCGTGAAATGTTAATTCTTCGACAGACATATCGGACGAAAAATCTCTTTCCGAATTCGCTCGAAATCTTCCTAAAGTAATAATTTGCCGTCGTCGTCATAGGCCGCATAAAATGGGTTACGCGCGACTCAGCGTCGGCTAATTCCGAGTCTCCCTCCGTCAAAGAGGATAAAGCGTGGAAAATATTTGCGAGGAAAATCACATTTTTCCTTAATTAAAGTCCTTCCGCAAAGACAGTATAAGGAGCAAAAATCCAAGGAGGCTCTCATTTTGTAAAGTTCAGATTCAGCGAATGGAAAGTATAACAGCGCGATGACCGAAAACTTTCTCGAGTCGTGCTTTGCGAGCGTTTTGCCGGCGTTGGTATCGCGGACGTTAAACGGTAGTCGCATTTAAATGACGGCAGTAAGAACGATCGCAAGATTTAACCGCTCGAATTTTCGCTGGCAAGTAGAAATATTGTTTCCTTCTTACGCTTCAACCAAGAATATTCATCGTTTGTAGCGGAAAATGTTCGTTATTGTTTGATATTACGGGGTGCAAACGATCGCGAAGAGCTCGGATGGAAATGAAAAGTGGATGCTATTCACGGTTTCATCCAAATTACTTTCGACGATTTTAAACAATTGATGCATGCTGAAAGAAAGAGAAATTTAACTTTTAATTATCTTTGGAAGTGTCTTTGGCGAAAACAATAACAGCAACTGCATTGTTCGATTAACCCATTCAGCTGTATGACATTAAATATTCTTAAATTTTTCAGGCTTTATCGTAATTCTAAAACGTTCGCGTTTCTCAATCTTCCTTCTTTAGGACCTCGTCTACGCTATAATAATTAATTCTTGTAATTGTCCGCGTGTTATAATAACGTAAAAAAGAAAAGTAAACGAAAGACTTTATCGCTTAATTGATACTTCGATGGTAAAGCGGACGCGGGACTCATCGTTGAACGTTTAAGAAGCGTTTCAAAACTACGAAGATCAAGAATATCGAGGCATCGTCGAGTTTACTTTGTTAACGAGAAAACGTGAGATAAATACGTGCTATCGTAGTTATTTTTAAACGCATCCGTTACGGGTATTTTCAACTTATTCCAATACGTTTGGATGTGGACACTCGGTATACGACGCGATCAGATGCAAAGGACGCTCGGTAATTGGATTTAATTGGGGTACATTTACTTTAGATATGCAATTTCTTTGTTTGAAGCGGGAGTACGCGATATTAATATTTGATATCATTGTTAATTCATAAAACAGATTATTTGATTCCCTTCCTTGTATTCTAAAGCGTTGACACACCGACTAATATTTTCCAGTTCGGTTCACTGAAGTTTTAATTCGTTAATAGAGTATTAACCAATTATACGAACGAATGTGTACGCGAGCTTTGAATTATATATTAGATTTTGCAAGCAATTACGAAAGAGGACAATATTAACGTACGATAATTTATTTTTATCTTGCGTTATGTTCACACGAAACATCAGCGAAATCTTCTTTGAAGCGGCTTAAAATTATTCATTTCGACTAAAGCTTAAAGGAATCTTCTTCGTCGGTATGCTCTAAGACCTTCCCCTTGCCGAGTATAGACTGAATAAATAAAATATGTTTCAATCGCAGCTTGACTTCAAGGTAAACCTCGGTGTATTTCTTTGAGGAAGGAAATTAAAAATCCTGTCTTTTCAGCGTTAAATTTGCATAGATATTTTTCAACGAAGGATTTTAAGGACGTATGAGTGAGGAAACATTTCCATTAATTTCGTAAATATTTTCGTAACGTTTATAAAGAATATTCGTACGTGTAGCGTGTTTTCGACTTTTATTACAGCGACGAATATCAAATCGTTAGAAATTCATATCGATTATTTCCATTAAAACTTCGGACATTACATATTGATTTATTTCGAATACGTAACACTGATGTAACGAGAAAGGAAGGAGAAGATATACGGAGACAGAGCAGTGCGAACACTCGATTGATCAAGGGAATTGTCAGAATATTCACTGCTGAATTCTGACGCATCACATCATTAACATATTTTTGCATAATAGACGCAATCAGATACACGCGTGCAGCAGATGCATAGTAATAACCATTGTTTATTTATCGTTTCACGATATAAAGAGTAATACGATCCTCGAAATTTGGCAATCGATGAGAATCAAATTATTCGACATTTCTACCAGCAGGGACGTCTTTTTAAAACACCTGATTTGTAAACGATCTACTTCCTCACGAATAGACTCGCAAATTTTCATGGTTTTAGCCAAATCAAATCCAAAAATTTAATCCAAATCCAACCGCGGACTTTCGTTACTTTAAATCCATTTCATTATGCGTACGGTATAAAGGTGTGGATGTTCGTGTGGACAAGTACGAGCGCGTACGTAACTCTGTATTTTTATTTCGAATGGATAGATGCGAACTCGCGCTTGAACGAAGATAACGGCGTAACGCGCATTAAGATTGCACAATTGCGGCGTGATTTCTACTTTCAAGGAAATCTACTTTACCCTCGAAACGTTAAAGAGAAATTCGCGAAAAGAGTCGAAACGTAATAACGATAAAACACAATTACGCGAGATTAGTTTCGTCGGAGTGAACGATAAATCGCGCGTAACGTTGCTTTCACGTAGAGACGTAAATAAGATATAATAGAAATTTAGCATTAGATCAGTGCTCGATTTATTTCGCGCGCGTTCAATGAATTCCGCAATACGTATGCGCGTTCCGTTATGCTCCCTCGAGGGCCAATCGGAAAGCAATACACGCTTCTCTCGTACGTATAAACGACGAACGAGAGGCAGCTCTCCTCTTAAATATTACACGATAGATTCGAACCTCGACTCAACGTCCAAGTTATTTTAATCAATCGCTTTATTACAGGGACGTATTGGATTTTCTTTCTAGAAGTAAATTATCTTTCGGTTATCGCAATGACCAGCGTGTCTGGGTTAAAGCGGCGGCCATTTGTAATTGGGTTTATTTCTTTCCTGGATCCGAAGTCCTTCGTCGTTTTCTTCTTTCTTCCTTCCTCGTATCTCAGAAATATCCACTCCTTTTTTCTCTTTCCCTTTTTACGAGCCTCATTCTTCGCGTTTGCTCGTCCGATCATTTCGCCGCGTAAATCAATTTAATCGTATCGATGATCTAGTAAGCGATTTAAACGAATTTATTTGCACTCGAATTTTATCCAGACAATTATTTCGTTAAGCTGCATTTTACTACCTTATCCGAATAATTTATATCGATGAAATATTATGTCTAATAGAATCGACGCAAATTGCTCGATGAAAAATATTTGTCATCGAAATTATTCGATCGTTTAGAAATTACTAGGCTACGATCTCTTGAAAATAAAAATTCTCAATGGCGGAAGAGATAATGGAATTTTTCTTATCGCTTTTGTCCGACTATCATCGTTCGATTTGGTAGAAAGGAAATGATATTGGAATATGTCGGAGTTTTACGTGTTTCGTGGAAAGTAGATGCGCTCGTAGCACCGTTGCGTTGCATCTAGGTACTTCGTCGAATCGTATTTACACATGGCGCGCAAGGAACTCGTGTACTACTTCCTTCGCGCTCGGCCAAAGGGAAGTTGGTAGAACGGAGTCCTGCCAGGATAATACGAATTCTAGTTACGTGATTCGGGATTCGTGATCACCTAGGATGTTACGGTAACAAGTGGTCGTGTCGTAGGAAGTGGTAATGTTTGTACCTTCGTACTAATCCTATTACAATTTGCCCTCTTCCGTCCGTACGACTTACGTATGACCGGGGCAGACTTACGTTTCCCGAGTAATCGCAGAGGAAATTAGTAAGCAGCTTGTGTCGATCCCTCGATTCTAAAGGCGTGCCTAGGTCGACACGTTCGAGAATCGGACACCCCCGTAAGCTCGAGGGAATTATAATATTTACTTCGATCGAAAGCTCCATTTCTTAAACGCTCGAGTTTAGTCGAATTCGAAATAATTCCTACGAGCGCCTTCGTGCGATACGAATTTTCGACTTTCTGAGGGATTTCGTCGTTAAACAAAATTGTCTTAAAATTAAAAAAAAGGAAACATCGAACTTCGAACGTACGTACGATCGACCGTAAAGTAAATTTACGACGCTTTAAAAGAGCGTAGGAGTAAAAGGCGTCATTTAATTCGCTGCCTCGGTGTAGATCGAGTAACGATAGACTCTCTCTTTTTCCATCGGCCGGTGGTAACCATCGTTTTCTACCAACGAAGGCAGCCAGGCAGGCAGGCAGGAACGGTAGGATGCGGTCGTCCCACCGATTAAATACACCGGATGCGGAATCGGGTTAATAACGCGCTCCTAACGGCCGAGTCAAACTATTATAGTTATTATCACGATTACGGTCGAGATCATGAGATTTGCGACGGGAGTGCGAAGCGATTCCGACTATCGGGGCCGCGTATCTGCAAGATGTCGCAATTCGCCGTGGAAAAAGGTCGTCCTTTCCGAAGGGCGTCGCGGCGAGCCGCCACGAGCTACAAAATTAGATCTTTCGCGTAATTGTTGCGCGACATTAATTTCTCTCGAATGTCATAACGCGTAAATATACGTATTGGGTTGGCAAGTAAGTAACCGAGGGTTTTGTCAACAAATGGTCTTAGCACGTGGTCTAAGCACCTCACCTACACGGTTATGGTTGTCTTGTTCTTTGGACTTACACCTTTAATTTAGTAAAGAAATTGCATCGATTAGTTATTTAGTTTCGTTTTTATCTCGATGTAAAAATGGAAGAACAGACGCGCATATTTTATAGTATTATTTCCGAAAAGGCAATAACGCATCGCAAGCACACAGGAAGTTACCATCTGTGCCGAATCTGTGCTCGCCAAAGATTATTGCAACTTGATTGGGATGTCTTGTCACGTCCAACATTTAGTGCTGATCTTGCGCCTTTAGATTACCATTTATTTCGTTCCATACGGAACTTCTTGAATGGTCAAATTTTTAATGACGTTGATGATGTAAGATCGCATTTAATTTAGTTTTTTGCTGATGAAAATGAAAAGTTTTGCGAACATGGATATATGCCACTTTCCGAAAGATGGCAAAAAGTCATCGACAAAAAAATACCTAATTGAATAAAGTTATCCTTTTCAAGCTAAATTTCGAATTTCCCTTCTTAATTAAAATCCGCAATCGCTTAGTTGCCAACCTCATACGCGTATACACGACACACGGATGATTATGATAGGACGATTAATTGCCCGACAGAACAGGTGTACGCGGTACACGATTAAGTCCTTGTATTGTTCTCTCGTCTAGTCTCCTTTCGCCGGAAGGACGATGCCTTTTTGCGGTGTAATTCCAACTAACATGGCCGTACTTGCTTGGATTGGTAGGGGACGAGTACACGGATATCTTGCGCTATATTCACCTGTCTGCGTAGGTACTGCTCCTACGAACTCGCTAAAGCGCCTATTATTAATCCGGATGAGCGTTTGTCAAAATGGCAGGAAATTGTCCCGAGAAGATACTTGAGCGAGCGAGCTGGATTCGCCAGGATCCAGTTAAGATTTTCTCCGCGAGAAGCAGCGCCGCGAAGGTCGTCGAACTTTTCCGGAAAGAGCGGAAGATCCTCTCGTTATATCTCTAGATATTTCATACGATTAGAGTCAGATAAGGATTTAAATTTTAGAGACAGTATTTCGTAAAAGGTTTTCCGAAGTGATGAAATTTCAAGTGGCTCGCGGACTCTCCCCTCGCGACTCGGAAGTTCTCTCGTATCACAATTTTAACGTTCGACGATAAATAATAAGAGAGTCATGTATTATTTTGAATCGGGATGCTTGGCCAAGAAGAATTATAGCCGCCAGGGAGTTCGCTAGGTCGCTTGTATTTTGCGCTTGCTTTCCAGAAATCCGATTATTTATTTATCGCGCGTTCGTTCGCTCCTCGTAAATCGGAGTACTTCTCATTTTTAGATTCCATTAATCTCCATCGCTGTCGTCCATAATTACGAGAGTAACGCCATTCTTCTGAAAATTTTAGCCACCTTTGAAATTACAGATGCGTACTTCACGTAGGCCGCAGCGTGCGAACAACGGACATCGCTTCCACCGCCACGTACGTAACGTACGTACTGCAACTGACTAGAAATACCGAAACTATTGTGCTCATATTTCACGAAGCGCGTCCATAGATTCTTCGAGGAGATATGACGTGAGCGGATTCGCAATTTCGACGGATTCGTTTGATCTTGACAGCGGCTGTAAAAGCTGACGTCTTTTCGGTCGTTCTTAACAAAGAAAAATAAAGTAAGTAAACTCGAGGAAATATTTTCTATCGAAAATCTATTTCGTTATTTTAAAACGTAAAAGCTACGACGATAGTTCGAATTTATTTCAATAATAATAATAATAATAATAATAATAATAATAATAATACGAGCGCGCAAAGCGAAAGGTTAAATTCGTTCGGACGTAGGAACAAAGGTATCTTTGATCGCATGTAATCGTGTTGAATTAACGTGGACGAGGTCGAATTAATTTTTCACTCGTCCTCGTGCCTGCCGGGTCTTCGCGCGACTCGCATAATGAGCAATTAGAAAGTGCTAGGCGTTTCGCAAGATCACGGAGGAAGATGCTAGAAACCGTCGTTTGGCACATAGCTGTATGTTTAAGCATTAGCGAGACACAAAGGATCCGACGGTCGCGCGACCTACGAACACCACTGTGAATCGTTGGAAATAACGGGGCCTGCAATTACGTTTTTCCTAATACTTACAGTCCGTAAGTAATACGGACTGCGTGTTCTAAAAGCTTCTTGCCTTTAGCGCATCAACGCGAACTGTCAACCGCCACTGTTATCAAGGATTAAACGAGACCCGGACTCGAACGAATCAATAACATGCAAACGAAGTATTAGGCGATACGCTTAGAGTGGCAACGCCGGATTAAAATTAGAGGCACGGCGCCGCAGGGCAACGAATAATCTGAATTTAAAATTGTCAGAAGCGTCGAAGTTGCCGTTACGACGCGAGTCGAACTTGCAACATTGAGAAAGTTTCCGTAAATTCGTCCTTTCGTTCGATCGGTCTTCTCGTTCTTTTTTTCCCCTTTTTCGAATCGTCACGTACCTACGGCGGTTTGCAACGTCCGGTATATCGAAATACGTAAATATTGGGTCGTCCGGAAAGTTCGTGCCGGTTTCGAAGAAAAATGTTTTCTTTTTCATTTGAAGATTTATTTTTTTTGAAGAAAAAGGATTGATCATATAATACATATAATTATTTGTCGTATATATGTAATAAAATATATAATAAAAAATATAATATAAATAATAGGATAATAAATACATTTTTAAAAAAATGGTAAATCGGCACGAACTTTTCGGACCAAACCCAATATTTTTGAAAGTCGAATAGAAGAGCGAAGGAATAGATGGAAATGGTAATAGCGATGACGACACCGTCGAACTTGAGTCCTTTTCCAGTATCTCTTTGCTAATTGCAGCTCGAAGTTTGCGCACGGACATCAAAGCGTCCTCGGAGATGTCCGATGTATGCAATTAAACCGGGTTTAATCTCAAGGGTGCGAGCTCGATGAACAGGGATAAATATTCATGTAATCGACGGATCGATCGCGCTCTCCCTATTTATCAATGATTATCGCAATCGCAAAAAAGAACAACAAGCAAAACGAAAGAAAAAAACAATCAATGAAGATCACAAGACAGGCACGAATAAATATCCAACCACGATCCGGACGTTTATTAGCGGCTATCTTCCGCCGTTCGATGCGCGCTTCTATCTCCATTTACTCTCTACGATGCGTTTCCCCTAATTTCTCTCTTTTTGCGAGATAGAAAACACCGTAAATCGAATTTCATTGCAGCAAATGAACGAAAGGCGTCTCTAAAAGGAAAAAAATTGCGGCGCGTCCGAGCGTACCGCAACGAATTCAAATTTTTATGCCGCAAAGATTTTATCGGTCGCGAAGGTCGCAACGCGATAGAACCAACGAATGAATTAAAATGTTTGTTTTCTTCGGTCGTTCGCGAATATTTTTCAATATTTTTTCCTTACGTCCAAAGCAGAGAAACGAGAGAAAAGAAAAGGAAGAGGAAGGGAGACGATCACGAGCTCGCCTCTGCCTCAAAGAGAGATCCATTCGTCGATGGAAGAAACCTTTGGCGTGTTGAACGCTTTCTCGCTCTCGCGAGAATTTCGTGGGCTTTCTCGATCACGTCTGCAGGGTCAGTCGCGTCCATTCGCTCGGTTGGATTCGCTCGAAGGATTTAGGTGGGATCGATTGCCGCCGCTCGGAGACCGGATGGAAGGAAACGCGAAGAGGAAGAGAAAGAAAGAAGGTGCTACGAGGGGAGTTGGAAAGAGAGGGAACGAGAGGACGGTCGAAGAAGAAAGGTCGAAAGGGCTGGCAAATATCGAGCGGAAGAACGCGTCTCTCGCGACGACGACGACGACGACGACGACGGTAACGATATCGTTAAATTGTTGAGCACCACACGGGTTCGTGCTTGGAATTCCACGCGGCATTTTAATCCGTGATTTGATGTAATTCGAGGACGTGACCGTTCTTTCTCGTTCCATGCCCGAAATTATCCTGATCGAATCATAAGTCGGGCGAGTAGGAGGCCGATGGCGTCCCACGATCGATCTTCGAGTGTCCTTCGTGGCCCTTTTCGTGGACTTCGGAACAACGTCGCTCGTAAAAACACAGGCGTGATAATAGAACGAGAGAAAATGCGACGGAACCGATAAAAATTCGAGTTTCGAACGTGATATTTGGCGATTCGTGCCGCGGTGAAACAAAGTTAATGACGTTAATCGTTTCAGCGTTACGTTCGCGTATTTATTATTGAGCGCTTTTAATGAAACATTGCTCGTTTGCGCTTACGCTTTCATTTCTGCGTAGCTGTGCGCGTACGGGCGTTCGCGTTTACGCGTGCGTGTGCAACGTTCGCAACTTTTTGGATTTGACGAGTCGCACGGAATTCGCGACGTCAATGCGACCGCTACCTAATGGAAAAGCGAATTTTGTATTTAGAAGATCGGGGCGGAACGAGACGAGAGAAAAGCTCACCGCATAACCGTGATACACTCGTTTCACCTGTACGCACACTCAGGTAGGTAAGCGCGTTTTGAAACGCTGCCGGGCATATTCGCTCGCCTTGCTTACGCGTATTAACAGTTGACGAGCAACAAGGTTTCGCACTTTAACAGTGTCAACAGTCGTCCTACTCGTTCGAACGCAACCGGCATTTGAGTATGGTTTCCCGTACGGGTCTTTCCCGTGCCAGGGTATAATGGAGCTTCTATCTTTCTCTATCGTCTCGAGGCGATGATCGCTTAGCTCCGTCCTAGGGAAACCCTAAAAACGAATTATTTCTATCGAGGGAATTTTTCTCGGGCATTCGGTCGACGGTAGGGATGCGATCTATTCCGCGATCGTTGATCGTTTCTGCGTTGTTCGAATCTTTCGTTTGCACGTGCCATTGACCTCTTAGGCACTATGCGCCACTATAGTGGCTTTCGCGGATGCCATCTCTCTGAACGACGCGCTACCATAATGGCGCACTCTACTGACATACTCGCTCACAGTTTTTTTTTTTACCGTTACCTCACCGTTACCACGCAACGTAATTCGCGTACAGCCCCGCGCAAAATTCAGCCGTGTCTAAGAGGTTAATTTTCTTTATATTCATCGGGCAATTCGTTATTTCGAATTCGAGCTGGGATCGATACAGTCTCAAATTCTTTGCGTTTCAGAAGCACTCTTTTTTTTAAGTTACATTAACAGCATTAACGATTTAACGCGTTCACGCTTGCGCCGATATTCATGTTTTTCACTGTGAGATGGCGCTCGGATTCATCCTTTGCTTTATCTTTACATTCTTTGCAATCTTGCATTTAATTAATTAATTAATTAGAATTAATATTTTAAAATTTAGAGAACAAAATATTAATCGCCTTTCGATTAATAATCATCACAGTGAAGAAATGGCAATTGGAAAGCATTTACCGTCAAAAAAGGTTCACATTTTCTTCATTCGTACAAAAGTCTGCAAGAAAAATAAGACAAAGACGTAAAGAAGAAACTAAACATGCTTTAAAAAAATTGCATCAAAAGTAATATCGAATTGTTATGTTTTTCTTATTGAATTTTTGTTTTATAAGTTATATTTATAACGTTGAGATAAAATAAAATAAATCCAACTTTCTTCAATTAATATACGTAAAATTGCCGTTATTTACATTTTTAACTATACGCCAATCCTTTCTACATGTTTTATGCTACGCAGCGTTTGGTCGAATATTCAAGCGTGACCCACCGATGGTGCATGCCGGCATGAACGTGTTAAACGCGGCGAAATTCTATAATATGCAATGAAATATACAGTAACGCGCGATAACTACGCGTAATTCCATAAATTCGCAGATAAATTACGTACGATCCGATAAAAAAAAAGAAAACGCCACTGTGACGGGTGATCGAAACCTTAAAGATCGTGCCTCGATCTGACGTCGAATTCGTCTTCGTCGGAAAGACGTCGTCTACTTCGTGACCGCGTCGAGGACAATGAACGACGATATCGTACCTTCGATTTACATAGTCACGTGTACGTTCGTGGCGTTTTCGGTCGATGTCGGGATCCTGCAGGATACGCGCGTACCACGACTCCTCGGACGAAGACCTGGATTTCCATCTCCATTTCCCAGTCTTCCGCGAGGAGAGATAGACGACGACGCGCCGCGAATGAGAACGCGCCTCCATTTCGAGCTGACGGCTTCTCCTTTTCGAAGGAGTCTTCGTCTTTCCTCGTAGTCGCATCCAGTCGATGACGTATCTATCTACCCATCGCGCTCAGACGAGGTCACCGCCCTCGAGAACCTTTTCTACCATCCGCCAACCTCCGAGACGCGCCAGCGAGCTTCGATCCACCTTTCGAGGTCTATCGATGCCTCTCGGCGATTGTCTTCTTCGTAGTTCGCTATTTCGCGCTTTCAAGTACCGTCTACCTCGATTTTAGTCGATGGTTTGTCCCTAGGACGATGGCAATCCGACATTTTGTCGTTACGAGTCGATCGTCAGCTCGTAGATTCGTAAAATGATATTTTTTGATACGACGTCGCGATCCTGTCGTACACCAGATAACAACATCCACCGAAACAGATTACACTGGCCGACAATCAACCCCACTGCGAAACTTAGCGTAACGAGAGATCGTATAAAAGGGCTATGCCTGATCTAAGTAAAAAGAGTTCGATTTTTACCAATAACGTGAACGTATCCACGTCGTTTCACCTAACGAGTTTTTTATCCGTATCGCACTTCGTTTCCTTAGCAAGTCACTCGCGTCCTTTCCTAGTTTCCACCTATACCATTCTAGGCTTGTCTACGAGTATAGACAACGATTTCTGTTAAAACCGTTAAGTATTTATTAAGATACATTTCTTCGAGAGAGATTTGGAGGTATCTCGCCTACGGGCGACTCTCTCCGGTCTCATTCATCTTACATATTATTAGGTCTACCGGAAAGTTCTGTCGTTTTTGAATGAAGAGGAACCGATACGTTTTCGATAAATTAATTAATATTTACCGAATAATATAATTTCTATGGTTGCTGACCTTTCCTTCTCGTATATATCGAGCACATACAGGATGACCAATGGGAATGCGTTGAAAGTCACGCCGTACAACTTCAAAACATCACAGAGTTGATAAATAGTATTAAAAAATGAAGTCGCGGCATTCCTACATCTATGTTAGATAATATATTTCAAAGTTTTTGCAAACGATCGCAGTTCCGTGTTAATTTCAATGGATGACACCTTGACACCATTTTCCTTTTTTTATATTGCGTATTTCAATCGTTAAATTATTATATTTCTCTTTCATATATATGGTAATATAATTGACAACAAGTTTTCGGAGTCAAAGTTGAATTTTGCGATGGCATTAGGTGACGGAACTTTCCGATAGGCCTGATATAACTCCGCGGATTGGCCTTCGAGCTCTTCACTCCGGCACGTCTCTCACCATCATTTCATGACTGAATTTGTTATTATATCATAACGATAACCGGTGATCCTGATCTTGTGTTATTGGCAAGACGTCTGAAGGAGTTTTTTTATAAACAGACTCTAGTATCGTACCCGTGACAATGGACGTACGATCGTCGTATCGTTGGAATCGTCCGATAAAAGATTCACGAGATTTTGGTTAGCGACGCTGATTGCGACGGATCGAACGCTGCTCGACTCGTGACGCGAAAGAGTTCGGATGTCCGTCAGAGCGAGCTTCGTTGGAATAGGCGATTGGTGGTGGATCGATAAGGCGCGCCTGCTCTGTCATCGCAAAGTTACGAGGTTATTTTCGTCTTCGCCTCGCCCTTTAAGAGTCTCGAGAAGGGCTCGACGCGCGCATCCGAGATCATTTTAAACTTCTTTCTTCTCGGCACGAGCGACGCGTCGTTCGCTTCGGTGCAAAGGATTTTGCTGCAACGACGCTGCACTTATTGGCTCGTCTAGTCGACACGAGTCGCGTCTCCCTTCGCACTTTTGCGTTCTCTTATGCACGATACACCGTCGAATGCCTTTTGAGCTCCTCGCGCCTTTTCCAATCTCATACGAACGCTCGTGACAGCTCGAATTACTCGAACGTTCATCCTTATCGCTAGCATCGACTTCCTCATCTCACGGTGATTTCAAATTTAACGAGTGCCGTATTTCTTCGAGTCCTAACGTTGCCTCGTAAAAGTTTTCATTGTCTCTTATCGGTGCTTTCTCGTCGCGACTCCAAATGCCTACGAAGCGGAGTGGTTTTAACGTCGCTCTTTACACTCGAGTATCGTCAAAATATTGAATTTAATAGCACGAAAAATCCCTGTACGGCTTCACCATGCTGAAGCCAGTAGAAAACGCTTGGGAATCTTCGGAAATCCTAGGAGCAATTTTCCTTTATAGCTTGAAATTAAATTCGACCCTGGAGTTTTATCAAAATATTCTCGTTCGTGTCGTTAACGCTAGATCGCCCGAGATTCGATATTGCCTAAAAGAAGTCAAAATTAATGTTATTTTATATTATTTAAAGTCACATAATATGTTATTAGTAAATGTTAAGTAACAAAGAAAATTTACTTCGCTTAGAAAACAGAAAATAGAACAAATTTAGGTGAGCCTACGTACGACAAAGCAGTCAAAACGACTTCTTCGGGCAATCTAGTGTTAAACGGAATGACACGGTCGGATGCCATCTACTCTACTTACTTCGACAAACGATCCGATCAAATATTGAATCGCATACCTTTCGATATTTCCGAACGTGTGTCTTACGTAAATTATGTAATTCGACTTTGAATTTGTTTGAATCGTACCAGAGCGAAAGAGAGAGAGAGAGAGAAAGTCGAAATGGCAAATATCAGGATCGCCTGGACTCCGTTAACGACCAGTCGATAGTACGACGGTAAATCCAATGTCCTCGAGTGTCGTAGTGATACTTTGTTCCCTGTAAAACGTTGAGTCGTGCCAATCGGAATAGCAGACGTTTCCACTGATTAGTTCGAACCTCTACGGGCGCACGGAGCGCTTCTCGATGCATTCGTTACTCGCACGAACCTAAAAGCACGCTTTGGTGGCAAATCACGAGCGACGAGGTTCAGCGGTAGACGGACGAATTATTCAGAAAACGAAATGTAACGTAAAAGAACAAAACCGTTTGCGAATTTAACGTCTCATCGCATCGTTTCACGCGCTATCGTACGCATCGTAAGCAAAGTTTGCGTAGTATGTGTGTCGGGGTGTGTAAGAGTTCACGGAAACGCTCACAGTCTCGTGAGAAAACCGTCTTCTTTCATTCTTTCAACGTCGACCATCTTCTTCCGGGTTTTTATCTTTCTCTTTGCTCTCCTTTCCTCTCTCACTCTCTCTCTCTCCCTCGCTCTCACTTTTCCCCCTCCATCCGTCTACTTTACTCGCCGCTTTACTTTCCAACGAACACACGGCCTATTTTTCGACACTTTTTCGTTCTTCCTAGCCGAGAGCCACGCTCGTCTATGGCTCGTCGAAGTTTTCCGCGATATCGCGCGAGTTCTTCGCACTTGGCATTTGGTCGACGCGTCGCTCGACATTCCGCATCGTTCCTCTCGTTTTCACGACGCTCTTGCGCTCCATTCGTAAGAGATGACGCGCTTAATACGGAGCTAAGCTACCGTGAAATTTATTGCGCGACGCTTTTGTGATTTTAGCCGAGACGACTGCAGACAGCGTGGGTGGATACGATCGAAATTGGGACCGTCTTGGTCTTCTCGTTCGAAACTCATTTGTAACCAGTTTCACGCCTAAGAACGTTCATCCGTTCGAGTGTGAATTGTTTGGAACGAATTTTTTGTGTAAATTTTGTTTCTTGGTATTGCAGGGTATAAAGTCAACGTTAAAAGACACGATTTAATATACCGAAGTTTTTTTTTTTCATTGTTAACCATTACCGAGAATTTTGTATGGTGTACACGTTCGCAGAACCGTAGAAAAGTCTTCGCGACAGTGAATTATTCCGTTTAAGACCGCGTTATTTTTCTCTACAACGTTCAAGCTTTTATTCATAATTTCGCGATATTAAGCGTTGCTGCCTCCCTTTGAGTTAGAATTTTATAAAACCTTGCAATTATTATCAATGCTATGAAAATTACATCAAAGAAAGACATAAAGGCATCTTCGTACACGTTTAAATTTATTTGAAATTACGTACATAAAGTTTCTTCTATCAATTTAACGTATTTTACGTATGGACGTATTTCAAAAGTCGATTTTATTTCGCTCGTAAAAAACAATTCTCAATCTTTCTCGAAAACGTTGAATTCCGTGAAAAATTAATAAATGTTTCAATTTCCAGCAAAGCAAGAATAACATCGAATAAATTTCAATTATTCTTTTTATCGATGCTAGTCGTTTTATAAATTTTATCCTGTCGTGTATTTCGAAGGATTCGATGTAGCGCGGACAACATACAGAAAACTACAAAGTTACGGTCTAGTACGATTGCACGTGCACAAAGATAAATCGATACGCGACAGAACGGATAAAACGATTGTTTCCTCTTTTCATGATCAAAACAAAACTACGAATCGTTCCACTCTTTTAAATTTCTCCTTGCGTACTCGTATATTTAAGGAAATCTTATCAACGTAGAGACTCTCGAGACGCTCCGTCGTTTCGACCCTCTAGAAATCATAGAATTTTCTTGTAAATTCTGTATAAATTTGTCTCTTCTCCCGTGCGACGACGTCGTTCATCGTATCGAGCGAATAACTCTTCGTTTATCGGTTTCCGAGGAACGAATCGTTTACTGTAAAACTGACTAATTCTAACCAAGCATCTGCGCAGAGGGAGGAAGAAGAGGCGCGAGCAAGAGGGATGGCCATTGAGAAAGATATAATATATAATTATTTATTTTATATATAATAAAATATATAATAAAAGGTATAATATAAATAATAAAACAATAGATAAATCGGCACGAACTTTCCGGACAACCCAATATATTCGTGACTAGTTTATTTGTGAGTAATATTTTGTTAATACAAATAAAACCTACTGTTAAAAATCTTACTCTGCCAAGAATAAAAAATGAACAGAGCGCCACGTAGTGTACATATCTACATTGATAGAATAAATTACAATAATAATGCCAACACCGTTGGAATTTATATATCGCATAAAAAAGGACCGCGCAAAAAGAGGTTTGACTGTACTTCCGATCAATCGCAAGAACCGCTGACTGGCATGGACTTGTTAGTCCTCGAGAGAAAGATGGAGACGCGCGTGGCAGTCTCGGTGTGTCCTGGCCTCTCTATCAAAACTTTTCACCCCTTCATTTGACTACTTCTCGCTCCCACCGCGTCCCCCTCGCGCTCGATCGCTTACCCCTGACGTTCGCGTTGGAAATTCCTCACCTCGTGGAAAGGACTATCGTCTCGAATCGAATGTCTCGTCGACGAAAAAAAAAAAAAAAA
>JAITYT010000478.1:1909854-1930860 GCA_025433975.1 Liostenogaster flavolineata
GATTCCGCCTTTAAGCCATTAATTTTCGCGCTTGTCACGGAACTTAATAGTAACGAGATACGTTATCGTGGTTAACGAGGATATTTTCGCGCGATCCCGCGCTATTTTCAAAGGTGCTCTCACGCTCACCATGGCGAATTCTTCGCGATGTTCCTTCCTTCGCGCGTAAGATCGAAAGAAGGTGCGACTTAACACACTGTACGTCCGCGAAAACGCGGGTCTCGAAGTCTGGCCCTACGATAATGCGTGATTCTTTTGCTTGGCGATCTGCCTTCTCTCGTCACGACTACTCCGATCTGCACTTTTTATCACATTGTCGAAATAAAAGGTAAAAAACCACAAAAAAAGACGCGAGAGTAGCTTTATGCGCGCGCTATGTCTAGTACCCTTACATCTTGGAAAATGTTTTGAAAAATATCATACATCCCTTAAATATTAATATTTCTCTTTCCGTTTTATATATATGTAATAATCACTCGTGTCTATTTTGTCATAGTTATAAATTAAAATTGTCGGTTTTGCTGCTATTTGTCGTTATCGTTAAATCGTATTCGACGAATATGCAAACAAAATTTAGTGTTTTACGAAATAAACAAGCGAATCATGGCTCTCAGGCTTTAAGCAGTCGACACGGTGCCGGCGCTCAGACTTTAACACTAGAAAGACTGAAACTTAGCATATACCTATATTGCCCAAAGCAGTCCAAATGACTGCATTGTGAAAGAATAACTAATGCGAAAGAAAATTTTAAATATTTTTTTATATTATTTACAGTTATAGAACAGGTTATTAGTAAATATCAACAATAAAAAAAATGTACTTCATGTTATCATACATCATACATACACAAATTGAAACTAAAAAGCAGTCAAAATGACTTCCTTGGGCAATCTAATGTTAAATGTCTCGGATGTCACCGGCGTAAAATGGTTTTTCGCAATGTTCTCTCGTTTCTTCTTTTTTTTTTTTCTTTTTTAGAGGCTTTGTCCTCTTCGACGCGGTGTGTCCGGTCTGCGAGGCAGAACAGGCGAAAGCACCGACGATCATTTAAACATCGAGACCTCCGGACGAAGCCTGTTCTCCAGTGGTAATAATTTTCTCGTTTCTCAGCGCGAGGGACGATAAGAATTATCGTCGTAGGAAGGAGATGGCGTCGCAAACCGCGACAGCAACGTTATGGCGCGTCGTTGCGGCTGCTGTCCCTATCGTCTCTCGCAGCGTTATATTATCCCCGTGGCCACGGTTTACCTAGTGTCGAGGCTTTCGCCTCGGCAGAAGGAAGGCGCATTGTGCTACGGTGGATGATCGATCGCACAGCCTCCCGTCGTCGTCGTTGTCGTTGTCGTTGTCGTCGTCGTCGTCGTGGGAAACTTCGACGCGACGTCGATCGAATGGTGAGTATCAATTTCGCCTGGCTGTAATTTACATCGGCTCGAATCTCAATGAGGACGTTATCGAGACAACGGAGCGTGCACGCACGCTGACACGTGGCTGTCTTCGAAAATTTCTCCGCAGTCTCGAAATTCAGCGAATTTGATCTTCTCGGCCATTGAGAACGAACGAACGAACGATCGAACGAAATCTTTTCTCCTTGTCTTCTCTTTCTGCTTCTCTTGGTTCTGATTCATCGTCGGTCGCTTTCTCTCCTACCATTTAGAATCTATTTTAGCTGGATCGATCCCCTCGGAATGCACGCAAGCATCGCCGACAGACAGAAGCGTAAGAAGTTCCATTGATGCGCGATCGGCCGTTAACAAAAATCCTCCTATTTTAACGACTCGCGCGGAATGGGGAATTCAATTTTTCCAATGGCGTTCACGGCTTTCGAACGATGAATCGCGAATCGTACGGCGGCTGCCCGATTATTGATTAACGATGAATTTTTATAATTGGATCGAGAACAATTTGGAAGATAGAAAATAGAGCGTTGTTCGTTTCCATCGGCACACGATTATAAGTGGAAAAGGGTAAAAAGTGTCGGTACGACATCGAATTTCGATAAACGAGAGCGCGGATTTTATCGAACAAATTTTAAGAAATCGCTTCACTGCCTCCCGTGAAAAATCGTAAATATTTGCGAACGAGCATGGAAAACGAACGAAACATAGACTTCCTGTGCGGTGGATCGATAATGATCAAACTTTGGGAGCATCGAGTCGAGACGATCGTTAACCTTTTCGCTACTGACAAAACGTAATCGCTGTGAACGGAGCGCTATCGTTGAGTAGTTGACGCTGAAGTACGGAATGCTATGAAGTAATTAGAGGGCGTTTCTTGTTCTCTAAATTTTACAATGACATTTATTACTCGATTGACAAAAGTATCTCACGTAAAGTATGAAGTCAAAGTATATATGGTATGAACGTATATGTACGCTCTTCGTATGCCAATGTACACTTTTCGAGGGCGTGTATATACGCCCGTCGGAGCGAAAGGGTTAATAGCTATGCTCTTCGATACCGTTCCGCCTTGCGTCTCGACGGAATCGTTACATCGAAACGACAGACGTGATTGGATTTACGGAAAAAAATTCTTCCAATTAGATTCGAGTCCTTACGTACGTATCAAAAGAGAGATATCGTTAAAAGAAGTGCCATTAATCGGGCTTCTGTCGTACAAGGACGTTCTATTGAATTTCGCTAATGAAATTTTAATACGTTCCCTTTTAACAAATCAGAGTCACTTCTCCGTATCGCGGAGCAAGTACGAGGAAGAGAGAAAAACGAAAGAAAAGGACGAATGGATAATCCGTGCTCCTTCTTCTTCCCTCGTACTACCAAAGAGACGAAAGCATTTCCTTATCCATTCACTTACATCGCGAGCTTCAAGTCGACCTTATCGAATCGTAATGGAGAACGATGTCCTCGTGAAAACGCGGAAAAGACGACGGTACAGCGAGCGGCTGACCTATGCTCCAGGCCAGACTCGAATTTCATTTCCTCTCCGTCGTTCCACACTCGCCCTTACGCAACGACAAGATAATAAAGAGGGCTACGTTTGCTATGCACTCGCTTCCAACACACCGATTTTTTCAAACACCGACGTTGAAAAATCGATCGACCGAACCGAAGTCGAGAACGGAATTCTCCTAGAGACGAAGAGAAATGTACATGACTTCGACTAGTTTCGAATTTTCTTTCCTCGTCATCCGCATTTTCTCTCATCCCTTCGCTCGCATTGATCGATGTAACAGAGAAGAAAATATTAGGTTGGTGCATAGAAAATGTCGGCTTTCTAAGCGACTATATAAAACTGCATATCTTTTTTCAAAAATTCTTAATTTAATCAAGATATGCTCCATTTGCTTCGATACATTTTTCCCAGCGAGATTTTAATGCATAGATGTCTGTCTTAAAGAAATTCTGGTCTTTAGAATCGATAAACTCTGATATGGAATTATTCGGATTGTCTTCATTTTCATGTCTCTTTAGACCATGCAAACTGTTCGAAGTGTTTAAAAATATGAAAGTCGGTTGGCGAAAGATCCGGCGAATTAGCTGGGTGCTGCAAGATTTCATATTTTAATTAATATAATTTCGCAATTAGTTCGTGCGGCACCCACTTATCCATTTTCTTCACTTTGCCAATTTCAGAAAGATGTCGCAATATTATTGTCTGCTCAACTTTCATTCTGGCAGCAAGTTCCCTTGTAGATACACTTGGGTTCATTTCCACCAATGCTATCGGAGCATCATTTTTCATAGACCTATTGGGTCTTCCTCGCGGTTTATTTTGCAGGGAAAAATCACCACCAGACCGAAATTCTTCAACCCAACGCTGCACTTTTCGATCGTTGAAAGAATTAATATCGCGCGCAGCGTTTGCAGCATTATTACCAAGTTTATACTCGTATAACAAAATTACACGAATATCGGTTGAATTCATATCGTTACAAAATTAAAAAAAAATGACGAAATGGAACACTTTTAAGAAAATCTTTGGCGTAAGGTGAATCCGACAATGGGCAGTACGACTTTAAACGAGGTTATGCCAAAAAGAAAAGCATAATGAAAGCAGAGAGACGAACGTTCGCACGTGAAGAAAATACGACATTTCATGCGCACCATGCGCCTCTGATAGTAAAAACTATTTTATCCCTTTACGGTATTGCAAAAAAATCGAACTACGCTCGTAAAATCTAACGATATTACGGCAGATTGAGAAAGCGAGACCAAATGCGACGATTTTAAAGCGGCCGTTCGTCGTCTCTATACGCGGATCGCGGTAGCGCGCGAATCGTCGGGGACGTCTCGTGTCTCTCTGGTTGCACCGCGTGCAGTTCGAGTCGCAACCTCGTCTTCCTCCTCCTCTACCAGCCGTTAATCCTACGCGTCTCCCTCTTCTCGGCGCGTCTGTCAGCCGCGCCTCGTTGCTAATATATCCCTCTCGGGTTGTCGTACTAACCACGGCACACCTTCGATCAACCTACGCACGAAGCGCCACGCAAATGCTACGTTCTTGGTCGGTCCGCTCGCATCTTGCGATTAGCACGAATTCAAACCACGCAAAAACTGACCAAAAATGTTTCCTCCATTAAAAACTATACGACGATAATCAATTTTACGCGTACATTTCATCGATTATTACCTGTTAACGCGTTGAGTGCTACGTCAGTCAGTGACGATCGACGCCGAACTTTTCGTTCAGGCCGCCTCAGTCACCGGTGACTGGCAATATAAAATATGATATAAAATTACAAAAATTACATTGTTTTCAGTAATTATCTAAAATTTATTTGAAATTTACTTCATTCTTATTTAGTAGAGGATCGTATCGTTGATGTATTTAAATATTTCTTTTCAAAAAGTTCTAATGGATTTTATTGAAACACGGTAAACATAAAGACGGTTGTCCTTCGCAGGTATCACAAAATGTGACAGCGAGTTTAATATATTTTCTGGCCATTATTCTACCAGATTGTGTCGCATTTTATTCATAGTATAATTTGATAATTTGCAATTTCTTTGCACTGTGGATACTTGGACCAACGACCGCAGTGAACTAAACGAATATAAACGTGAATCATTTCTAAAGTGTCTACAGTTAGTATCACTTTATCGCAACCTAAACAGAGGCCCGGCTGCATACCGATTTCGATAAAATCTTTTCTAGTGGGCCAAACGATAAACAAGAGAAAGCAGACTTGGCGCACAACGCGTTGAATGAATGTCTATAAGCGTTTCGTTCTAAACGTAATTTTTTTTTACTACCATAAGATACCACAAACGGGGATTTCCTTTTACAGAGTGACCAACGAGAATGTGTCAAAAGTAAATGGTTATTACTTCGTAACGAATAGGCCAAATCAAATGAATTAAACGCTATTTGTCAATTTTATTGCCATATATATGAAAGAAAGTGTCGTCCATTGAAATTAACACAGAACTGCGATCGTTTGCAAAAACTTTGAAATATATTATCTAACATAGATGTAGGAATGCCGCGGCTTCATCTTTTAATACTATTTATCAACTCTGCGATGTTTTGAGGTTGTACGGTGTAACTTTCAACACGTTCCCATTGGTCAGCCTGTAAATTCGCATGGAACTCGACGTGTTAAAAACGTTCACTCTCGAAAAACGATATTATCTTTTACTCAATTTACGAATACGGCCTTGAAAACAACCGTATTCTTGAATACGGTTAACAACTCGAATACAGTCGTTTAAGATCGAGTAGTCGCAAGGTGAATAGAAGTGGTCGCTGAATAGAAATTCAAAGTATTCGAGTACACTGCGCTATATCTGCAACTACTGGGATAAGCACGCGTTTTATCGCGCATACGTAGACAGCCTCTTTCTTATTTACAATTGATCGATCGCGAAACAATAAGCAAAAAGAACGATTTTCTTCGAGAAAGGCAAAACTCCTCGCATTTGAGAATTCCCCTGGCACCAGCTCGTATGCGAATGCATACGTGCGTTGATATAGGCGAGAACATTGGCTTTCGCATTCGGTAGTTTCGATTGCTTTCAGGAATTTCGCAAGGTTTGGCGTCGAGGGGCGAAACGACAACGACGACGACGACGACAAAGGGGCAAGCGGGCAAGTGAGACGAAGAATAGCGCGGAAAGGAAAGGGCAGACCGCTCTCGAAAGCCGACTGACATCGGATGACGCATAACTAATCCAGATTGTAAAGGTGCGCCATGGCACGCGATGGAATCGTGAATTACGCTTCGAAAAGTTTAAATTGCACCGAGAAATTTCAGCGTGCGTGTCGATGGCGCCGGCTCTATTACTGGAGGAAGAGGTGAAATCGGTCGAGGCGAGGACACGCGGTGACAAGAGGAAATGCGATACTAATTTGAATGACGGATTTTTTGAAGGAATTAAAGGCTATCGAAGATTTCGTTGGCAGCTTTGTGGAATCACGGAATAAAAGACGGCGAAAATCTGACCGAATTCATCACGTGGCGTGAAAGGTAATGTCTCTTCTCAACGAACGAAATGGGTATTTTAGTCTCGAAGGATGGTGTAATAAAAGGATCCAAAGATGGAGGGTGAAAGGTATGGGGCGAGTTGGAAAGGATGTGGATGTATGGAACGGATAGCTAATGGGAAAAGGAGAGAATGAAATGATAGAGGAGAGGAACGAAGAGAGAGAGAGAGAGAAATAGGCAGATAGGTATATTTACCTCGGGGATTTACCTCTTGGAACTTCCAATAATGACACTGAGAATACCTGGCAAACTATTATATCATAAAATAACTTTGAAATTAAAGTCGCTCGCGTGGCTATCATACCGCACCGATAACGTACTTGGTACAAAAAAAAACGGAATTCTTCCTTTGAGTGCTTTAGTCGTAAATTAAAAAAAATCAAATCGCCAATTATCGCAAACGATATCACAACTTTGTCAAATTAATTCGTAGGGGATATGAAATGCGAAATTCTCGCTTGTCCGCTTATTGAATCGAACAAAGTATTTTTTAAGTATCAGAAAACGCGAAATTGAATGCAGCTGAGAAAGATACGATCTTTCGATTCTTCGAGGTAGGAAAGAAAGAAACGAAGAGCGATGCGCGCTGTTTTCGGACGAAAAAAGACCGTGAACCACGCGAGGCGATTCTACTAGTCCGGTCCAGCTTTATCTTTAGAACAATTGTCTAAGACATCGCGGAACACCGGTAGAGAAAATTACGTAGACCGGTATTTCGTGCAGAGTTTGAATAATCGATGAGATATGCATCGAGAACGTGGCGAATTTTCATATTCAAGCTGAAAAACGCAGACGAAACGAGGGAAAGAGGAACGAAAGACACCGACGCAGTTTAAAAATACGAAGAGATTTCGAAAACATCGAAGCAAAGGACTTCGAAATAAATCAGTTCATTATCGAATATCGAGGATTCGATTCGTAATTTGGTAATTTGGTCTTCCGAGTTCGATTGTGCAGAATGACGTACGTAAATCAGCCTGTTAACCGGGGAACTTTTTTTTTTTTTCGTTTATTTATATATAAAGCGGGACGTATTTATACGGATTTTTGAGAGAATTTTCTTACAAAATCGTTGCAGACAGTTTTTACTGCCGAGATATTCTAAGTTATTTAAAGTGCTTGATATTCGTAAATATACAGAGAGAATTTAAAGCGTCGATATTCTTTGGTTTTATTTTGCTGCGTCGCGCAAAGAAGATCGTGTCACGACAAGATAAAGAGAAAACAAACTTTAACCGATATAACGCTCTTCGATAGTCATGTTTCCATTCGTTTATGCCTGATTTTAATGCGTAAAGTTACGATCCAAACAATACGCTTTCGCAGGTCGAACGAAACGATTGCATCAAACTATTTGCACCTAAATCGCTCAAAATTTAGACGGTCGAGGAACAAACGTTTCACACGGTTTTCATTCTCTCTCTCTCTCTCTCTCTCTCTCGCTCGAAATAATAGCGAAACGAGGTACAAAACGATTTCTCGCTTAAAATTCATGAACCGACAAACGTGCCTACCCCGTAGTTGTGTCCTTCGATATCTTCCGTAAGTTCGATTGTTTACTCGACGGAAGAGAATTTCTCGAGAGCTGAGAACTCAGTAGCAACGCCATTCTCCAAGCGCGAAGAGAAGCAAACTTTCTTCGGTCGAGTTCGGGGACCTTTTGTAACGAGCTCTCCGGATCTTCCAGCCATTCCGAATGTTCCTTTTTACCAAAGTAACATTTATGATTTTTATTCTTTCTAGAGTACACCTTCCTTTTTGTACCAACGTTCCTCGAGATACATATAAGAGTTTCGCGGCACGAAGAGACTTTCCAATTTTTTAGTAGAATAGTTCGCCCTTAACGACGTTACCTTGTCAGTGGAAGGACGTTAAGCGTGAAACGATGTACATACAACGTAATTTCAAAAACGAGCAATATAAAACGAAGCTCGTTTTTCATTTTCGTCGGTATTCAACGTATCTCGCGTCTTACGCGATTTCATACGCTTTAAAAGCTTTCGTAATTGTAAATCAAACCGCTTTTACCGAACCGGTTGGTATATCGTAAATAAGTAAATAACTAGCGCATAACGTGCAAACTTCTTTCTTATGTCTCGAATATGTCTGAAGCGTATAAGATAATTGGGTTGTCCGGAAAGTTCGTGCCGATTTTCGGTTTTTTAAAACTTTATTTATTATTTTATTATATATACATAAAATAAATAATTATATATATTATATAATCAATTTTTTTTCTTCAAAAAAAAAAGAAAAAAATTTTTCTTCAAAATCGGCACGAATTTTCCGGACAACCCAATACACTGAAAATCAGAGAATGAAATTATTTATATTCTATGGATATTTCTGAAAGTTTTCGATCACCTGATCACGAATCTGAAGTGAAAAAATGATAGTGAGAATTCGCTTTCGAGGTTCATGCAATTTAACGCTGTCCACGGCGAAATACGCTTCGATCGCACCTAAAACGCGTATTTTTTCGATCAGAAGAGTCAATAGGATGATTTAGAGCAGAGAGAAACTCGATTGTCAGAGGATTTTGGTAAGGTCTTTGATAATAACGAAACCATCTCATTGTTTTTGCAGTACAAAGAAAAGACGTTGCCGAGTTCGTTGGAGAAATTTCGATGATCGTCGCCGAACGCTCGCGAATGAACGAACGGCCAGGAGGAAGGAAAACCTCCGGATAAAAAAGTTGAAACGAGGTAACGCGATTGTCGCTACGTCGATATTTCGCGACTAATATTTAGAACGCGGGAACGTCACCATGGAAATGGCAGCAGAAACGACACTTCGTTCGGTGACGGGCGCGCGCACTCCGATCCATATCTCTCGTCCCTTAACGAGCGTGTAATTGCATTTTAAAATTGATTAAAAAGCGATCGATCTTCCTCGTATCGAGGCGCGAGTGACAGGTAACAGTCCTGGTCTGCGGTCCTCAATCAAAATCTCTCGAGTGAACGCGAATCGCTTTAAAAATGTCGGAATTTTTAATACCTTATGACGCGGCTGCAAGAATAAAATTGGCTGACATGTTAAATGATTTACGCGTGTACGAATCGATATATATATATATATAGGGTGTAGAAACATCTTCGTAACTCCACGGTACGATGTACGCTTGCGATCGAACTCATAACTGTGAATTTGTAACATCGTGATGATCGTTGGTTTTGCCTTCGTCGCAAATGGTCTCCGATTTCTGTCGTGCGACTTATTAAATTATGCGGCGCGAACCGTCTTCAAAGATCTACTCGTTTTTATTTTACTTCTTGTTCTTGCTAAAAAAAAAAAATAGATAAATATCGTTGAATTCACGTGGATTTTGTTGCGATTTAATATTTAAATCCTCTTTCGATCATATAAAGATGACAATTGACACCCGATAAATCGTAATCGGATGTTGAGCGTCATTGATTTTTATTTGAATTGGACCATAAATCAAGGCGAGCATCGTATGAAAATTTTTATGAATAACCTAGAAACGGACAAAAGCGTTTAAATTTGCCAAGAATATTGGCAAGATTATTAGCAAATTTTATACGATTGCTTTCATTTTCCGGTAGCTACGAATCGTAGTGTAGTGCGTACTATATAATTTATGGCTCGAATGATAAACAGTCGACGATGCAGAGGAAGGAATATATTTCAGCGAATTGCGCGAGAGACATAATACGAACGTCGTAAATATGTACTCTGGTAAAATTGCCAGCGAATCCATCTTGCAACCTCGACTGACGCAATCTAGGAAAATACGTAGAGACAATGCTGATACGATTCTTCCGTAATTACTCGAGATCTCCGTATATATTTCATAAATTTGCCCAAGAGAGAAATCCAATTGCGAGTCGAGGTCAGTCGAAGCTCTGGAAAGCCCCGAGGACCGGTGCGATCCGACTCGAGCGTTTTCGTTACCAGAGAAGAGCCCGGAGCACCCTTGTTTGATCAGAGTCGAGATTATAATCGTTGCTCGATCTAGACGCGTTTCGACTGCCCCTATACGAGGCTAATGCGTGAAAAAGAAGACGAATAGAAGCGAGAGGAAAAAGAGCTCATCGCTAAAAAAAAACCTTCGAATTCCCTTACGTCTGTTAGCGATCTTGAGCGCTCTCTACGCGTTCCAGTGGAGTCGAAGGCAACCCCCTAACGCGTCAGACAGTCCTCGCGTTGAAGGTACGAGCCACCAAGGATCGGGTCTTCCATTTCTTGGTTAATAGTTTACCAAATTATTAAGGCGTGTCCTTCTATTCGCTTGCGATATATTTAATCAGGCTCGCATACAAAATCGTTGCACCATAAGGAAACGCTTTACGTCGAGACGGTATTCCATTGAAGTCGGTAAACGACATTGGAAATATTAAATCGATGGCTAAGCCGGGTCTCCAGCTCTTTACTTTTCGACCTCTCCGCCTACTTAATTCTCATCTTTTCCCCTTATCCTTTTCGCTTCCTCATCCGTCTCTCCTCACTGCTCCTGTTGGCAACTCCCCTTCTAACATCGCGACCTCCGACACCACGATGGTGCCTCTATCGCTATCGATACCACTACCAGCCTAGAAGCTCGCCTAAGCTCGTCAATCTTCGTCCGACTAGCATCCTGGCGGTGCTGGAGCCGCCTCTCATTCCCCGTCTGGTCAAATATGGGGAACACAGCTCGTTCGATTCATTCGAAACGGGATAGCTTCCTAATGCACGGACCAGCCATCTCGGGTTCCCGACTCGAACCTTCAAAATTTCAAAATTACCGAAGCTGCTCGAGTATGCACGCGTTTATACGGATACGAGTTTCTCCTTTTTTTAATTTATTTATTTTTTTTTTTGAAAAAAAAACGTTCCTTTGGTTCAAAGATTCACTGCTACGCATTCGAGCATCGTCAAATTATCCGGATAATTTTGCAGAGGCGGCGGGATCGACGCTAACGAAATACGCTTAAAATATATTTAACGCGTGACAACGTGGCGTCACTTAATTGACGATGTAATTTCATCGTAATTAATGCGCGCGAAGTTACACAACGCCATTAAATTACACGGAATTAACGCGCTACGCGTCCGCTTATCTTGTTGCGCGCTCCTCCCTGCCGTCTACATTCTCGACTAAATCGTCAAAAAAGAATTCGTCGTGGACGAATTTTCGACGTTTCTCGCGTCGTCGAAGCGCGATATCGACGCGACTTCGTCCTCGCGGCTGCTCGCCGGCCCGTCCTGGCGCTCGCGCTTGCGCGCAACCACGCGGTCCGACGATTCGCTGGCGAAGATACGAAGAAAAAAAAAAAGGAAAAAAATGGAGGGCGTAAAAAAGGCCGGGATAAAGCCCTCCATCGTTTCGCATTCGAACGCGCCAGGAGCCGCAAGGTTATCGAGAAGGTTCGAGAAGGATAATCCCGAATCGATAACCCTGGCGACGTCCAATCGTGGAAAACAATTATATTTTGGCGGTAACTCTCGCGATAGTGGAGCGCGCGCCGTCGAGTTGCACCCATTGGAAAGAAATATCGACCGGTTCGTTAAACCCTGACCGTTCGTTCGGTGGCTCGCCATTTCGGCAGGCTAGACGCGCTAGGGAGATTCGATAAAAGAATCCTCGTTCTTCATCCTTCCCTCTCTCACTCGGTTGTTTTCTTCCGCGAGAGCGAACACGTATATATCTGTAAATGGGCGTCCATGAAAACGAGTTCTTCGTCGCACTTTCTCCCTCCTCCATTTATCTTCTTCCTCCGATCCTGATTTTTCTTCTCCCTTCCCCTTTCCTTTCTCGGAAACGATGCCCCGTAACCACGGCTGTTCTTTTCCATATCCAACCGCGGCCTTTATCGGACCAGTGATCATCGTCTTCCGGTTTATGAACCGGCCAATCGGCCGTGTTTTCGTCAAAGGCGATTAAACGCGCGGCCAGGGACTAGGACGCGCCTTAATCGCGGTCCGACCGGTAGCCGAAGGAAGGCTGGTGCGACGAGGCGGAGGGCGAAGGAGAAGCTCTCGTTGACCAAAGACGATATCGTTCGAAGGGATTTCCGAGGGTTAAGTACTCGATCTGCCGGTCTTCTTGGTTTTACGCGATTCGGCTGAGTGCCTCCTTTCGCGATCGATCTTCGAATCGTTCTCAACGATATCGTCCGTCTGTCTTTTACGACGACTTTGTCTTCGTCGACCGAGCAACGCCATTCGAAGAATTCTTAAGCGTCGCTTTGGCAGTCGAAGCAGACCGTCGCGAAATTCGAAACGATTTATTCCCGCGTGGACGATGGGAACGAGGAAAGAATCTTTCTCGGAATATTCGTCGAGATGTAACCTCGCAAACTCTTGAAATCGGTCGAAGGATCCTTCGTTTACGAGGGAACTTCGAATCTTCGCGATTCTCCTTCCGTAGATTCCTTCACGTAACAGCGAACAGCCGCGAATCGAGGAGAACCAAAAAAGCATGAAAAAAATCACGTCACGCTGGAACGATCACACGTAAAACCAATCGCGATCGACCTACTTCCAGGAAGTAACAAAGGGAGTCTTATCTCGGACGAAGCTCCGCGAATTAAAGCTCGAACGATTCTCCATTACTCTGGGAACGACCGATGGGAAATACAAATAATAATCGAGAGACGAAGTGGCACGCTTTCCGCTTTCGATAGAGTCCGATCTGCAATTTTCTAAGTGACCCGAACGGCCTCGTTCGCACCGCGTACGTTCGAATCTACAATTAGCTGGAAACCGGTAGGGTCTCCCCGCGATCGTTCGCAATAAGCGGTATGGTAATGCGCCTTCGAACGGAAATTCGCCACTTGTCGCTATTTCTTGGACGATTTTCCTACGAAGATATTGCGTGGAGATGCAAGTATAACCGAGGACGAGAACGATACCAGACGCTGCAGGATAGGTCCGTACTAGTCGTAGAAAAGGAGTAGCTTCTCGAGTTTCTCTCTTACCGCTACTACTACCGCCACTATCCTCGCTACCACCCACACTAGCGTGCAACACTAGTCTTACTGCCACCGCTACTGTTACCACCACTACCATTGCCAGGACTACCAGTACCGGCTGTTAGCTCAGACTGTTATTGCAGTGCCACCGCCGACGCTGCCGAGCCGACTCAGCTCCAACTGCTCGAAGGCCAAACGCGAAACCGCTTTCCAAGCTGTAACGCAGTTCGCTACGGCTTGTCTTATTTAAAGTTACTGGAAGCAAGCTGGGAAAGTTTTTCGGCGAGGAGCGAAGACGCGTTTCACGCGCTCGCTCCTCGTACTCGAAGGCAACACCACGAGCATCTGGCGAAAGATACGTGGTTAACCCCTTGCCATGCTGTTTAGTTGGAAAAAAGCCGGATGACGCGCGAGAAGCATGCGATACGAGTCGACTTTCGGATACGTGCTCTCGTGGGCGTCAAAACTAATTTAATTCTTTCAATGGGAATGTGATGACAGTCATGCCGTACAAGCTCAAGCTGATAAATAGTATTAAAAAATGCAGTCGCGGCATTCCTACGTCTACGTTAGATAATGCGTTTCAAAGTTTCTGCAAACGATTGCAGTTCTGTGCTAATTCCACTGGACGACACTTTGAAAAGACTAATTCATATGTATATATAAGAAAGTAGACTTTCTTTAGGTTAGAATCGGTCGCGCTTCTCGGAAAGACCGACAGAGGGATTGAGAGATAAAAGAAGAGAGAGAAGAAAGGTGACGGTTAAAATAGAAAGTGCAGAAGAAGAAGAGCGATCAAGATTAAGAAAGAATCATAGATTCGGAATAAAATTATAGAGATAGATAAGAGTGAACATTAATTGTCGTTTCTTTTGTTCATGTCCGACTCGTGATAATCAAGTTTGCACTAGGGGTATTGTTTCCGATCCCACAGGCGAAGGTAGATGGATGAAATATAAAAGTTGCGTGTCAGGAAATTAACCCAGAGTCTTTGTTCTTTGGCAGGTTCTCATCGAAGTTTGGCCGCCATTTAACCCTTACTCCATGCTTGCCGGTAGCTCCACGAGGACGTAACGGAATTAAGGTGGAGCAGGGAGAAGAGGTGGCGGGGTTAAAAATCAGACTCAAAGGCAAAAAGGAAGGACGTGCGCCAGAGAAGGAGAGAGAGGGATAGGAATGAAACGCAAAGAGAGTCGACAGGGCACGCGACGTTCGACTCGACAGCTTCTTCTTTCGTGGCCGTGGGCGAAGCTGGCCGAGCAACAAAGCGCTTAACCTGTCGAGAAGCCGTGAGCTCTTTCTTCGTACGGTGGGTGGAGAGGAGAGAGCGAGAAGGAGAGTAAAGTCGTAGGAGGGAAAGAATGCAGGCCGAAAGTTTCGTCGGACGGTGGCAGTTGCGGCCAAGCAATTAAGGGTAATTACGGATCTCATCGCAAAAATAATTACCATACTCGCGACGCCGCCTCCTTAAAACTTTTAACCGTATCCCCCGCGCCTGCGTTCTTACCACGGCCACGAAAATACGTCGGAAACGCGCAGCAGTTTTACCTCGTAATATTTAACGCCAGTACTTTCTCTATTATTTTCTCCGTGATATCGATATCGAGCGACGATCGAGTGAATCGCTCTTCGATTCGGAATTTTTCCTAATTTTCTATCTTTTTCGTCGTATTTTTCTCCTTTCTATCGTATATTATTGGTTTTTTTATATGCCAGAAAAGTCTAATGGACGATTTGCAATTTATCGAATCGCTCGACGGCGAAACGGAAGAGAAGTCGATTTTTTCAACGAGCTTTGCCGTAGCTGGGTGGAAACAGCCGGGGCTTTCGTTTTTCTACCGTCGGGTTAAACGAAATTGAATTTACGCGCCTCTGCGTGAAAGCGATTAGAAGCGCGGTTGGACGCATCGGTAACCGCTGTTAAATCTTTCCGTGCATAGGTCAAAGCGTTTTCTACGGCGCGCGGCTTCGAAGATTGGATTTGAAAAATGATCGATATTTACGCAGCGAGCCGCACGGCTGTCAGTGCGTCCAGCACGAAGCGTTCGCTTCGAGACTCGGTACTCTTCGGCAGGCGACCGATACCAGACCGCGCGATTCATATAATTTAACTTCGTTCGATCGTTAATTTAATTAAAATATATCCGACGGCTCGGTCGGTCGGTCGCGCGAAGAAAAATGCTAAATTTCATTCGGCTCTGTCCCTTTGCTGTGCCGAGCGTACGCGCGCTCTTACTAATTGCATCCAATTACATTCGTGCCATTCATTATCGCGCGATGGCTCGACTAGTCCCTTTAAATTCGGCTACCGGCCGAGCGCGCCATTCCAACCCATCGAAACACGCTAGCTTCCAAGCAAAGAATGGCCTTTCTCGAAACGCATCGCGAAAGGAAACGACCGAGGCTACTTCGCCGCTTTCTTCTCGCTTCTTTCGCCATCACTGAACGGCACCTAGCGCCGAAAGTGTACACATTCCGCGTGGACAGTGTATCTTGGAAGAAAAGAGATTTTTCTTTCAAACGATATACTCATAATTTCTACATGAAATATATAAGCTTATTTAATGGATATAAAGAGTCTGATTAACGATTAAAAATAGCGAAAGAAAAACATAGGATATACGGTGGTACGTAATACATTAGGTTGGTAAATATCGGATTTTCTTTACGTGTGAACTTTTGTCTCTCCGTTTTCGTTATGCTTTCGTTTTTGGCATAATCTCAGATTCACATTTCAACAAAGAAGATTTTCTCAAAAGTGTTTCATTTTGTTATTCATTTTGAATTTCGTAAGAATATGAATTCAACCGATATTCGTGTAATTTTTTTTTAAACTTGATAAGATCTGAATCTGTGATAAAGATCAGAATTTTTTTAAGACAGACATCTATGTATTTAAAATCTCGTTGGGAAAAGTGTATTAAAGCAAGCGAAGCGTATTTTGATTAAATAAACAGCTTCTGAAAAAAGATATGCACTTAAAAATGCGACATTTTATACGCACCAGCCTAATACGATAATAAAATAAAACATAGTAGGTCTGATAGGATGACGGTTTGCTCTTTCTCGATATTTCTTCAAAATTTGATCGATTAATTTCAATTGAAATTTTGCGATTGATATTGTTCTACCGGTTTTCAATTTGTACAGGCAATATAAATTCCATAAGCACATATCGATCATACGAAAGAAATTTTTACTTTCAGCCTCCAAGGAGCCATTATTTGGACGCCGGATATATCCGGCGTTCGGAGCGAAAGGGTTAACCACAACCCTTCTCGCCACTCCGTCCTCGATCTTCGGCAAACTTTCATCTGCAATAATTCGATTCTTTCTTTCCATTGGACGCTCGAGTCGCAGGGTCTGAACGCTTCACTCGCTGGAAGATCCGAGAGCTTCCTCCACTACTCGGCGTGTCTTCTTCAATAATGCCCTCGAACACTCTCGTCAATGAATCTCTGCTCCGAAGCCTTTTGTCTCGGAACATCGAAGCGGATCAAGGCGCGCATTCGCGTTGCGAATCCGTCCAATACCCGCGATTGGAGCGTGCTCACGCATCGTGTGCGCGCGATATGTGCTTGGTAACAGGCGCACACAGAGCGCGCTGCTGTGTAAACGGCATCCATGCGCAATCCGTTCGGATGACTTTGAATTAAGCCGAACGCGGTCTGCGTTACGAGCGGATCGTGCCGCCAAGAGGAAAAGATTCCAGATGGAGGAGGTAGGAGGAAGAGGGGAGAGGGGAGTAAGGCGAAGTAAAAATCACAAAACTGATCTTCTTTGCCTCTGCTTGCTACAAAGTCATCGACAAGGACGATTCGGAGAGAGACAACGACACGTACGCGTCCTACGATGTCTTATCTCTTTTCTTCTTCGGCAGTCTGCTTCGAGACGTTTTTAACGAAGCTACCTCACTCGGTCGAATCTCTTTCTTCTCACGTGTCTTCAACACGTTGAGTACGACGTCAGTCACCGGTGACTGGCAGTGTAAAATATGATATAAAAGCAAAAAAATTTACATTGTTCGAGGTAATTATCTAATATTCATTTAAAATTTACTTCATTTGTATTTATTACAGGATTGTATCGTCGATGTATTTAAATAATCTTTTTCAAGAAGTTTTAAGGAATTTTATTGAAACACGGTAAACATAAAAACGGTTGTCACATTTACTTGAGAGAAGCTGAGTGATAAAACATTTACATTGAAAAATTCTTACCATATTAAGATGAACGATATGTGTATATATACAGGCATCTCTCGAATAGCACGGTTAATTGGTTCCGTGTTATTCCAGATCCATACAAATTTCTACATTTGATTCCAGAGATTAATTAAGAAAGCATTGAAAATGAGAGCGCAACTTTTTGATGTATTTTTAATTGTAAAACTTCAATCGTACAAAAATAGCATAAAATTCATTTAATTTAGAAAAATGAAGCTTAAAAATGCAAAGTTGTATGGTATATAATAATTCTTTTAATTACGTGTGTTCAATCACTGTCACGTTCCAAAGATTCATTTGTTTTCCCTCGAATGGGTAGAGGATTCTCGACTTCGTATAATTCGAATTGAGTGTCGTTCGAGGGTCGTCGCAATTTTTTACCGTGCTATTCGAAGAATGCCTGTGTGTGCATCGTGGAAGGACGATGAAACAAGATGAAGATTCCGCCTGTCTACGCGGCGATATCGATTCATCACTGTTCCGTTAAAAATTTACGCAATTTTTCTTAACCCTCTTTCCATGGTATTTTCTACGCACGCTTGTCCACTTGGAATTAACATGGAGCTCACATTACGCGCTCACATTATTATAATGTGATAAAAGCAAGACGATTCGAATCGAGCATGCTGCGCCCCTTCCGAGCCATTCGCTTCGTTCTTTCGCCCAATCGACGCTCGTCTTTCGCGCGTCTCGCAATAACTCACTTTCTTCCTTGGATCTTATCCCGAGTGGACGACCTCTCGTCGTCGTCGCGGCTTCCCTTTGATAGCAAATAATCTGGAAGCGCAGCGAAGCGCACCGCAAATAGTAAACGAAACGACGTCACGTCCAGGCGAAGGAAAGAGAAAGAGCCGGTGGAGGAGAAAGCAGGATTCGAAAGAGACAGAAGAAGAGCCAGGGACAGGGAGGAAGCGGTACGACGTTGAAAGTTTCGGGAAAGGGCAAAGTTCCGTCCTCGCGACGGATGGAATGACCCGTGTACTCGTCGAGGTCGATTAATATCGAAAAGCAGGAGTGCGAGCCCGTACAAGCGCGCGCACACACGGCTAACAAAGGAAGACGTCTCCGTCGACGTCGTAGGAATTGCTTTCCCGAACGACGTCCTCGCAGAAGCGAGTTTTACGCCCAGAAGCTCGAAGGTACGAGCGCATTCCTCGCGGACGATTCGTTTGGAAGTTGGCCACCGTGGATCGCCTCTCCTCGCGAACGCTTCGAAGAACTCGCTTTCCTCCTTCCTGCATCCGGTTTCGCTAGCTCGCCTTGCTGGTAAGAAGATCGTACGTCAAGGATCGGACTGGAACTCTGCTCGCGACGCTCCTTTCCCGAAAATTTCTCTTCTACCTTCGATTTTCTCTCTCGTTGCTCGTCGTCGCTTCGAAAATTAAATCGACCGTTATATTTTTCGGGAATTAACCCTTTGAAATTTGAGAGGTGCCTTAGGTTAGAGAAAAGATAGTTCTTTTGGCAATAGGAATCTGTCTAATTAATTCCTATATTCTCCGTTTATAGAAATTTTGGTACACCAGTTGAAAGGAGATTTTCGACAACCGCGAGATGGAGCTTCGACGTCGATCGAAAAAGCCAGGTGAATGTTTCATAAATTATCACACAAACAGAAATACAGAGGCTGACGTTACAAAATTTCTATTTGTAAAAGCGTAAATATAGATTACGTATTAAAATATAACGTTTTTGTAAGTCGATTTCTGTGTAAAGCCATTTTATGCGATCTGTAAGACACTCGTCGTTCGATCGAAAAAGTCGTCGAGCGCAAAGGGTTAAATCGTAGCGACGATTAAAAAAGGGGAAACGAATGAAAGAAAAGAAAACTAGAAAAAATTCGTTTTTTCATTAACGATCGTTTCGTTCGCCCGTCGGCGCGAGATTGCCTTCGAATTTCCCACGAACGACGACGGAACTGTTTCCGTCGAAAGCCGTTTCTAGATGGACGCGACAACTTTCGTGATATATCGACGCGAGACTTTCCTCCCCGCTTTTTCTCCCGTTTGCGTCGTCACCCTCGTCGCTTCGACCCGTCGCCGAACGCTATATTGCTTGTCGAACTTTCTTTTTCTCGTTCCTCCGTGGACCGATAACAGCGCTTGACCCATCGGGAAAAGCAGCAGCTAGCTGTGCGCGCGAATACTCGGGAAAAACAATTCCTGTCTTCGTCTGGTCGGGGTCACGTGACTGGAGCAAGATCGCGGCAAAGTTGCCAGGTAATCGTTGTCTTTTCCATCGAACATCGTTCGCGCTTAACTCGTACTATAACGCAGTGTCGTACTTTCATTAATGCGTGAAAGTTGCGCGTATCGACATATAAATACGTCGATCGGCTTAACCCGTTAGCATCATAGGGAAAAGTGGAAAATTTGTTCTTATCAGCAATAAAATATGGAAAAAAGCAATTTTGCATAAATAAAGAATTTCAAAGAATTTTTATTTCACTATGGATCGTGATAGAAAAGGGATCTAATTATTTTGCACAACACGATAATGTTTGAAATGTTCAATGCATATGCCACGTGGCAATTTTTTTCTAATAATTTTCTTTTCTAATAAACAAACTACGCAACGTTTGCGAGCATATATGCGCCTACGATGCAAATGGGTTAAACAAGCAGTGGAACGTTTCGATACAGTCGACGCTTGTTCTAAGGAGAGTTCGAGGATGGAACTTTTGCAAGCAGAAGCTTTAATTCGAGTTCACGGGAGTTCGATCAGCCGATCGAGCGTTGGATCGATCACTGGAACGTTTCGTGACGTCATCGAGAGGACTAATTCCGGCATTGGAACGACGTCGACGAAAAAATCAATCTCGTTTTTGTGATCTCCGATGATTCCATACGCAATTCGTTAGGTTTCTTCTTCCTCTAGAATTTTTTTTTTTTTTATTTTCTTTTTCCGATAGGAACGTCGAGACGCACGAACGACCCTCGAGTAAAACGACGCTCGAATCGCCAAGTTTTACGATCTGAAATCGAGGAACGTGCCTCTCGAGCCGCGCGGATTTGAAAAAAAAATGCTCGACAGTCGAATATCTCGAATCTCACGTGGAGAAGGAAACGAGCGACGATGACGTCGACGGAGAATAGAGCGACTGGAACGACAGCGTGTAATCGTTTGCATTAAGGGTAGTCTCCGAGGCGATATAATTAGTCGAAACGTAAAGGCTTGCGCGCGTTTGCGGATTTCGCTTTACGTTCACTCCCAAGTAACTCCCGCTAACTTTCCTCTGTTATCGTTGGAGAGCCAACATTCTCATCCGGCTGCTGTTTGTTTCGACGCTGTTACGTACACGCGCTTGCATTTACACGAGATTACGAGAAAGAGGGGTTTTAGTACCGCGGTGGCATTGCGTCCATAAGGACTGCGATGTCGTGATCTTTCCATCTCTCCCTCTCTCTCCCTCTCTCTCTCTCTC
>JAITYT010000478.1:2011415-2030199 GCA_025433975.1 Liostenogaster flavolineata
ATTACGACATTTTTCTGTCGTTGCCGGAACTAATTAGTGTCGAGGATAGCTGTGCAGAGGCGTCGAGGCGCACCGGCCACTTCCACGGCGGCGTTAGGCGCTGTTTAGCTCACCGGCTACCGCGCGACGATTAGACCCACCCGCACTCGGCTCCTAGAGCGTGTCGAGGCGCGCGCGAATCCGAGATTTTCAGTGACGGGCGACTGGCCTGCTCGCAGACGTAATCTTTGTCGGCTTTATTATACGAGGACGCAATTTTCTTCTCGCCCGTCGACCGCGTACTACCCTTTTAAAACTTCCGCTGGACGTGACGCTCTCCTCCTATTCCCTCTAAATGCTGGAAATGCGGTCAAAATTCGTTTATACGCGGCATGCGTCGAATATCTGCGTCTCGTGGAAAAGCAAATTTGTGAGTGCATGCTCGAATCTGTTTTCTATCCTCCTTGAAATTGTCAATTTTATAGCCATATATATGAAAAAGAAATATAATAATTTAACAATTAAAATACACAATATAAAGAAAAGAAAATGTTATATTTCTCTTTCATATATATGGTAATGAAATTGACAAGCTCTCTCTACAAAATGGCGTTTAATTCACTTTATTTGGCCTATTTTTTACGAAATTAGAACCATTTACCTTTAACACATTCCCATTGGTCACCCTGTATAAAAGATTATTAAAAAACAATATGGAATAAATACTATTAAAATCATAATTATGTTATAATTTTATTTCAATATCGAACTCTAAATAAGGCTATAAATACATTGGTGGCGAGGTATGGTTCACTTGCGCTCTCGCGAAAGGAGTTAAGACACTCGTCACGTATGCGTAAGATCGTTTCGAGTTGCTACCTCGTCCAACCGAAAAAGTCGTCGCGCGCAAAGGGTTAACTCGAGCGACTAAATTGTTTCGACGTCTTGGGTGATCGTCGCTTCGTCGTTGTTATGATCAACTAACGTCAAGGCAAGAATAAAAAGGAATCGTCGAATTACGATCGAGCGAAGGCGTCGGCGATTGGAAAGTGGAGCGCCGATCTTCCACGAAGAATTCGATCGTTACGTTCGTTTGGGCATCTTCACTTCGTCGTGGTGGTGGTGGTTGTCTCTAGAGGGTAATTTAAATTCAAAGGACGCCGCAATTAAGTGGGCCACTCGAACGGAGAAAGCCGCGTCGTCGCCCTCCTCGTTCTTACACAATTCGCGCCCTTCCAACGAACACTTCGTTATCGTAGGCCAAATGAAAAGAAGAAAATAAATGCCCGCCGTTTGTCCGCCATTCGACGCGCTACGTAGAAATTTCGAGTCTCTTATCGCCGCGTTTATTTCTTCCATCCCCTGTGGATCGTTCGTCTTCGAAAGAAGCGCCTACGATAGGAGGAATACAGAGCGATGGTAACTTGTCTCGATCGAATACTACCGCTGTTCCAGCGAATTTTTCAAGGATCAAGGCGCTCCTTTCGCTAGAAATACGAAAGAGCTTCCTTAAAACGTCGAGTGCCGCGTCAGTCATCGATGACCGACGAGCATTTCCTTATAAATTCACGCGCCACTCGGCGTGCCAATGACCAAATTAACATTCGTACGAAAATAACGGAGGAACAGGTTCTCTCTTCGGTGTACGACGGACTATCGAGACGAATCGAAAGAAAGCCTCCCTCTCGGAGCGAACTAAAAAAGAAGAAAAACTATTATAGAAAGCTCGGAGAGGAAGAGGAAGACGATCGCAGGCAGGCGTTTACGGTGGATGAACGCATCGTCGTGGTTCGTATGGTCGGTGAATTTCCGCGTGCTTCATTGATTTCGCTCTAAGTTTCGCAGAAAAGAACGATTAATCAGGCGTCCTGGTGCGTTCGCTCCCCTTCTCCAGCGAGGAAAGAGAAGAGGAGTCGATCGCCGCGGAGAAGTAGGAGATGGAAGAGATCGAAGTAAGAGGATGGAAGGGACGAAGAGCAATATTTCAAGCCGAGATCAGACCGCGCTTGCCCAGCCGGTTCTTTCTTCTTCGACGGCTATTAACTCGAATTACGGTCGCTTCGTCGGTCACCCTGAAAAGATGAACTTCGAGCGCCGTCGTGCCGATCACCACGAGAACGACGACGACGACGACGACGACGACGACGACGTCGAGGTGAAGCTGGATGAGCCGCTGGAGGGGGAAAGAGAGTAACGAGAATGACTATGGGTCATCCCTCGCTTCGACGATTCGCCGTTTAATCGACGCGGAGATCCAAAGGGATTCGAAGCCGCAGGATAATCGGCTCGACGTTCAATGCGTCCCTAACGTCGCCCTTTTCTTTCTCGGACCTTTGACTCGTCGTCGTCGTCGTCCTCCTTCTCCTCCTTCTTCTTCTGCTCTTCCTCTTTTTCTCCTAGTTGTTTTTTAAATTTTCCTAGGCACTCACTCGTGCTCTCTTTCAACTTCTAAAATACCTTTCGAGTACGCGTCAATTTGAACTCGTTCCTCGAAAGGCGATCTAACCGATTGGCTCCTTGGGAAACCCGACTAACAGCAGCGAAGCCGTTTAATTGCACTTCCTCGAGAAGGTGAACCTATTTCGTTTCACCGACTAAGAGTTATCACGACCGCGTGGGATTCCCTATCGTCATTGTTCTTGAGTCGCTGCTTGAGTCGTCTTACTTTGTTGTTTAGCTCGTAACGCATCGACTGATAAGTTTCCGGTCTGACAGACAGATGGCGCCATAAATACAAAATTAATATTTTTGTAGAAAGTACTAGCCATCGAAAGATAGCTGTAAAAATTCCATCACGATCTGACGTTTGGTTCAAAAGTTACAGTGGTTTTAACGAAACAAAAGAATTTCGTGCGTTGATAAAACATTGATTTTTGATGGGGAAAAAGACCGTTGAAACGAAAGTGTTGTCAAGTGTTGTGTCAAACGGATTAAATTTGTGAAATAAAATAACAATTATATCAAATGATTTTAGACATATTTCGGATAACTAATTTTTATTTTTTTCAAGAAGGAAGTGCGAGACAGAAAACGTTACAATTAAGAGAAAAAAATTATGTTCAAGGCAGCAGATGTTAATGTACTCCAATCTAAGAATATGAGGACCTCTCAAAATTAAGTATATCATAACTGTTTAAAAACAGCGTTATATTTTCAATTTTTTAATCGAAGTCTGATGCACATAATATCGCATTAAATTTGTATGCAGCCGATACATTTGCTTTAAACCCAAATTATTTACAGTACTCTTCTCCGCACTATTGCGTGTAAAGTACCTATTAAAAGAATTGTTCGTGTTATTTGTAGAAAGTTCTACGTCGATCGAATTGAAGAAATTCTTAGATTAACTTAGAATGTAGAATATTACTTGGAAAAAGTAATAATTAAGTTAGAAGATTTTGCGTACTTATTTACACGATTGTAATTTAACCTGCACATACGTGGATAGATGTGAACTACGATACACTTCGTAAGGAATACAGCATCATACTATACGATAAACATAACTGCAGGAACTTCAACAAAAATAGTTATACTTTAAAAAATGTGAGTAACTTTAAGCATTTTCGGAAATATATCTTACCGACACAAGAAATTCATGAGACGAAGTGAACATTTTGCCAATGGAAATGTAGGATGGTTTCATGCATTTCATCAAAATTAGTACTAACATCTTTTGCATTTTTAAGGGAGCTAAATAATAAGGTACTTTGCATCTAAAAATTAAAAAATTTTCAATTTTTCTGTTCATTACCAGCACTCATACATGTAAAAGTGTGATATAAAATATACAAATATTAACATAAGGTACTTACCCCTCTCTGAAAACGCCCATACTATGATCTATTAAGTTCTGTCCTACGGAGCATTGAATGATCCCCGTACAGGCAACTATTACAATAATCAATATACATTCTACATTTTCTTTTAGATTAGTTATTAAATCATCCGTCCGCATCAGCTGTACAACAGTTAAACAGAAATAGAGTTTGGTGATAAAAGAACCGAATCAAAAATAATTTTCATAATCATTTCACAAAAGTGTCTGTACTAACCCAATAAACGTTTGTCGAAAAAACGATTAGTCCTATAAACGTTTCTATTATATAGCATGTGTCAGATAAAGAGTTCAGTAAGTTGATAAACCTTTGATAAAAAGAACATTCTCAAATTAATTTAAGCAGAAAGTAAAAAGTAATCGAAGGAATACTATTATATATTGTAGCGTAAAAGTGCTTCACGTGTGAAAATTTATATAACAAGTTACAGTGAAATCAACAATTATCTGAATTTACAAAATTTGGGATATATACTGTAATTAATTTTAATTAGAATATCATAGTATAATCTATGCTATTATACTTTCGTACCCATATACAACTTTTATGTCTTATTTATTTCTATTTATAACAAAGTTAGCATCAGGATTTAATGTCTCTTTGATTATCACAATATTACTTTTTTAAAATTTCTGTCACTATGATTAGGACTTGAACCTATCCCTAATCAATTTTATTGTTACGTCTGCTTACTATCGAAGGAGATCTGTAATTTCTCATAGTTTTACTATTCAGTACACAGCACTATCTAGGATAATCGCAAGAACTTGTTCAAGTTATACTAACTGTGTCGCTTTTTGATAATATTTTATGCAATATATCAATTCCGTATAATTTTTCTTGTCGATCGTACGAGTAGATGACGCCTCGCATAAATTTATCTTAAATGCTATTGTGAAATTATACCTGCAGAAAAAGTAAAAACTATTGAAATGTGTTTGTGTCTATTACGTTAAACCCGTATAAATAGAATTGCACCGATACAATTGTATGCGAAAACAGATGAATGAGTGTTATGCTTTGAACATACCTTGAAATATGAAATATACCACAGGCATGTAATACGAAGCTAACGTAAATCATATAACATGCGGCAGCAATGGTTGTCATTATCATTATTACGAATTTGAACTGAAGCTCTTTTGCGTATATCTTTATGCTTTGATCGGCATAGGATACGTCATTGTCCATTATTAATATTCTTCTTGAATCTAACTTGAATAAGGTAAAAGCGCAACATGCGTATAATAAACCTGATAATACGAATAATGTTATGTTTCACTATGAAGCACCTAATATACCAAGCGTCTAATACATAAATATAATGATACAGGCAGAAATGCATAGTCTAGCACGGATAACTTCCGAATTGTCTAATTCTGATATTGAAACACTAGTAAAGCGACATTTGACTGAACTTTGACATATCATAGATCTCTCACTTGCAATGCAAATATGGCAAGCATAATAATGTAAAACTTTTGGTATCTAATATAATATCAAATATGTTCATTTCATCTTCTAAATTCAATTGTTTATTACTATTGAGAATACAGTCACCCTTCCTATAACGCGATTAATTCGTACCGCGTTATATGGAAATCGCGCCATAAGAAACTCTGATGTAATGTGCAAACCAAACCTATTCGTGGCGCGTAACATGGGAACTGCGTTGAGTGAAACTCGAAAGTAAATAAATTCACTTGTTAATCAGTTTAATTCCTTGCTGCGTTACATGAAAATTGCATTCTCAAATCATCAAGTTAGGGATCATACGGTTGCGGAAAAAATTTTACAAACACAAAAGGCAAGGTAATATGTTAAGTACAATAAAAATTCATTCAACAGAGAATCTTCTTAAGCTAGTTAAGTCGATGGAATGATGTTGAACGGAAACCGCGTTATAGGAGGGCCGTCGCAATTTTAGCTTCGCGTTATATGAAATTCGCGCTATAAGAGGATTGCCTGCATATATTATTATAAGTACACATAGTATCTTACACCCAAATATTTTGGTGTATCTTCTGCTTTTCCTGGCGTAACGTCGAATAATTGCAATTTCGTGAACGTTCCTCAGTTCATGTAGATCAAATTTCATGCGAATAAGAGCAATTCTTATCTGAAAATGCTTATATTTATTCTCGAAACGACGTAGTACTCACATTTTAATAATTTTTGTAGACCTAACATTTCATTGATAATCGTACAGTCGTACACAATTTACAATAACGTACTTTGCGAATATTAATACAACCGTTGAAATGCAGAATTCCAAGAATAAAAACAGGCATAATTCTTCCAAGTAGCATTGTTATCGATTCCATAGAGAAACCATGTGACCAATAGTCCCAACTCTGAAACGTGATTCATACATACTGTTATGAAGGAATAGAAATAAAAGCAGAAAGACACTTCCATTTTTAAAACATCAAGGTAGGACAATTTTAGTTAACCTGTGTACATATAATACTTGTTAGAACGAAATGTACAAAAATTGAAAGTGTTATTCTCTTCCACATCGGTGAAAACGGCCATATGCCTATAAGTGAACACAAGATACGATTTAATTTATAATAACGTTCAAAAAAGTCGTTTACTTCAGTTTCGATTGTTTGCCAGTTCGTTTTACACTTAATCTCTGTCGTACGTTCCACGATAATATTCAACGACATCGTGTCTTGAATGCAACTAAATTATGAGTGGTAGCACACCAAGCTTCGCACCTGATATAAAATTCACCCTCCTAGTTGGCAATCGATATAACAAGGAAAACGAAAAGTATGATCTATGAGAAAATTTTCATATCGAACAACAGATGTTCTTTCCCACTATGAATGATTATGAATTTTTAAACGACCTAATAGCATCTTTCCTATGACGTTTTTACCTATCGTTTCTGTTTCATTATTTTTGTATCATTCTGCGATCGATTCAGATGTCGTAATTGGTGGAAAGGATTATTCTATTTCGCTGTGGAACGTTGGGTGCGAAAGAGCTTCTTCGATCGTCGTTGCATGTATGAACATAGCATTCTCTTTCTGTTGTACGATAATCTCTATGGCGAATTTGATGTTACGAAAAATATCCAGAAGGTATTTAGTGCGTAGAAATCTCTACTCAAAGTTTTAGAATAAAATACTCTGAATCGAAGATATTTACAAGTGTAAGGTGTACTACGTTCCGATTTTCTATAATAAATGTTTCATGTACGCGATATAGCGTTAAGATATTGCATTTGCCAAACAATATTGTACTTCGTACAAGAGATACAATTGCAATTTTGCTCAACTGTGAATACATCATACATGTACATTTTATTATTTATCCGATTTATCAGAATTATCGTTAAGAATTATTCTATCTGAAAATCTAAGTCACGATCTCATTTAAACGCACATATTTATATAGCCTTGTTATAAATTAATGTAACGTTTAATTATATATATAATGTCGATGCGCGAATAAATTCTTTAATCGTATATAGTGTCATACTTTTTTGTCAAAAATGATGCTGTTGTAATATCTTAACTAACATCGCAATCGAATGACCGGATGAATAGAGCTTACATATCTGAAGAGCGAACAATTCAAATACGCATGAATACGGCGGATATTTTACCGTGCACTCAAATCGAACGTATAAACAACTGTTTACTTGCGAGTATACGCCGTTTAACACGAAAGTGGTAAAAGTTACACGCAACGATCTCTGTTCGGGCGACATTGACGGCCAGATACCAACAACAGAGAGCAGAAATTTATTTACACTGTAGAAAACGCTTTATCTTCTTCTTATTATTAGAAACTTTTGGTATCTTATAATCTATAAAAGTTTGATAGGCACTGACGAACTTCCATACTTTCGCACGTCTCATGGTACCAGTTTCGACGCTGTGGATATTCGAATCGCATTGCGTGACGTACCATATGACACATCGAAACGCAACAACACAGTCCTAATTTAAAATTCCCCTCGTACTCCGTAATCGATACGCAGCAGCGATGACTTTATTTTTGCGGTAGAGGCGTACGACAATTACAATAATTGCCATTTTCCCCCCAGTAAAACCGTGACCGTGAATTAAATATTAGCCACGTCCTTCTACCGCGTTTCGCCTGACGTGCCATATTTTCAGATATTTCCGACGCTTTCCGTTCTCGAGTTCAAAGTCGCAGTCGCTAATTTTCGATCGATTAGCGAGGAAATTATTGAATGGTGCTTCGATGACTTCGCGTGCATTTTGGCCAGGGGAGATTGCGAGGGGAGAATAGAAAGATTTTGGTATAAAGTCCAATTTATTTTTCCCCAAAACTCGGAAATCCGTTTATCTATTAGTTTCCCCACTTTTACGTAAGCGTTATGACCTGAAGATACTTTGTATATCATTCAAACATTTGTAAAATTCGATTTTACTAATTTGTAGAAATGTCGAGATTTGTACTTCTCCGTCAGTCGCTAGAATGATACTCCTTGTAAAGAACTTATTATCATAGCGTATGATAGAACTGATTGTAGAACCTTAAACAGAAGAATTGATAGTTTATTTAATACACGTGAAATGCGATCTTTTTTTTTTAAGTAAAAATCTTACCGTGGTAAAGGATTCGTGCGATAATGTAAACATTTTACAAATAGATATTGTGGATATTTTCTTACTTCGCAGCAATTTTAATAACAATATTTTTTGTATTTTTATAGGTAATAAATAATAAGGTACTTTGCACCTAGAAATTTGCAACATGAATTTTAATGTTTCCACTGCATTAATGTATAGGTCATATGAACACAAAATTCTTACGTTTCGATAAACAATTCTATACTGTGATCTATTATCTTCTGTCCAAAATAGTAATAAATATACATGATAAATATATCCAAAGTGACACACAATAGAGTTAAAATATATTCGCCAAGATTATGTGTAATTGAATTTTTCATCTGTAACAACTAAAGGAAAATCCTAGCTAAATAGAGATCGTTTGATGTATTGACCGAGTAAACAATTATTTCGGATTTGTTGATCAAATTAATAAACGGAATTTTCGTTTTGAACGAAAATGTTACTGGACAATGTATAAATTTGTTTAATAATCGTTTTATTTAATAATTTTTCACCATCTTTTAAGCAGTTTTAAAACTTCACGCTACCTACAATTATCCGATAATATAATATAATAAAGTATATGCGAAGTATAATATTACTTTTTACTCAACTCATTAATCGATGTAAATGACAGTATAATGATATTACTATTATTCAAAATTTATTTAAGTGTTCATCAGTGCGTTACAGTCGTGTTTCGAAGAAACGTTACGTAATATTGCTTCTACTGCAGTTACTTATTTCACACAAGTCGTAGCCATTATTTTATTGCAATCCAACAACATTCTAAAGATTTTATTGATTGTTTGATTTAATATACATAAGTAAATACATTAAAGTTATAAAATTTATTATTTATATTAATATTTTCAATTCTTCATTTATAACGTGCAGTACATTACGCAAAATAACGAATACATAACAACATTATAGAAACGTACAACTTACCCATATGAACTCGGCAGAAATCAAAATCAGATGAAGTGACAATTCTATTAAAGCAGTTACTCCGATAAAAGAATTTAGTAAGTGGAAATACCTTTGATAGAAAGATATTATTAATACTTACATATTCAAGATAGTTTCTAGTAATTTTAATAATAAATATACTTGTAATTTAATACAAATCGTAGAAGCTTTTCTATTAATATCAAATCCAAGAATGTATAAGAGTTGATTTATGTAATCGTCTATAATTTAAAAATTTATAAGAGTAATGTGTATTCTAGATGATTCATACTAACGCTATTGTTCTATTGTATAGCTTTATACAATAAATTAATTTAACGTAACTTTTTACACTGAGCTGGGAAGAATTATGTTCCAAAATGTCCCTTTTAAACGCAATTTTCAAATTATACCTACGAATTCAATATAGTTCGCGTCATTTTAATTTAAAAGAATTGTTTTATGAATGCTAATGAAAAACGTTAGTAAAAATGAAGCTAAATATTGTAATTATTTTATTGTCAAAGAGGATTTTAAAGCAGACAATAATATGTATCGTACATTATTTTGTTACCTTATGATGCAAAACATTGCACAACCATGTTGGAACCACATTAGTACTGTAGTGTGAATGCTAATAATTATGATTATCATTATCATAATTCCTATGAGTATATGTATGAAAATTTCAAAACGATATTTTTCATGATCAATGAAATAATTCGTCTCTATTGGCATTTTAAAAGAATAACGTTTGTTCAAAAACATACAAGTCGATGCCCATAATAGAAACATTAAATAGAATACGCAGAAAAAGCCTGTAAATATTAACCACATTGTTATGAATCATTAATAATTTTAGGTAATAATATTGAAGCATCAAACTGTTGTACATACACACTTGCGTAATGTAAAAACGCAAAAATTCATATAAAGCGCGTTATGTACTAAATTATAAATGCAAAAATTATTACGAGATTGCTTAAAAAATCCGTGTTGCAATTGTATATGTTTTATTTTGTACTCTTACATAAAATAACCGTTGTAAATAATTTACTTTTTTCAGTATATCTTTTAATTATGTTTAGCTCTTCGTCATTATTTACTCCATTCCAATCATCTTCAATGTGACGAAAAATTTTTTTACTCTGAAAACAAAAATATTTATATATACCTTTGCATATCGACTGCTTTATCAACTAGTGTACCTGCAGAATCAGTAATTGTTAACTTGTACAGCGAATTCAATGTAATATATCGATGAACAACGCGAAACGAAGTGTTATAATAATTTGACGTACGTGATATAATATAGTTGTGAAACATATTTGAGTTCTCTTAATTATGATAACTTACTGAATCAATTTTGAAAATATAAGTACTGAATGCGACAAGACTTGTTATGCAAGGTAGCAAATATTGAAATGATTGTACAATCGTCCTCAAGGAAAATTTCGACGTACATAGCATCAATATCTACCAAACAGAATATACGTTACATATCTACAATGTATCTTCCTTATTCATAGATAAGACCGTGAAAACAATTTACTTGCGGGCACGTGATAGTAATCAGTACGAAAGTAGCGATAGTTGTACGAAACAATCTTCTTGAAGTCGACAAATATGGCCAAAGGCCTACGATCGACAACAACTCTCGATGAATCCTGTAATAATGATCGAAATTGTGTAGTTTCCTTTGAACTGCGAATGTACTGCAACTCGTCCAACTTCGATACCCGCCCGGCTTCATCTTCTTCATTACCAACGCGATCTACTCTTCAGACTGAACTTTATTAATGTGAACCAAACATCACGAAGATTAAATTCACGGGAAAATATCAATGATTGTGATTTAAAATTCACCCTCACCTTTCGTGGTCAACGTGACAACGACGAGAGAAAATTCGAATAATTGTATCCTACGAGTTTCTATCGATCGTAACAGCTGTTCTTTTCTCATGCGAACGTATATGATTATTTAATTTTCCGGAAATACTCTGTTTGTAGATCGTTTACTTGCAATTTCTTTATCCCTCTTTTCTTTAATTTTTTTTCGACGAACGTAGAAAAGAATACGAGTGACAGTAAAACATTTCTTTTCCGTAAGACATGATCTACGCGTTTCGCGATGTCGCAATAATCCAGAAATATGAAATAAAATATTACTTGTACTTTCAAGGAAGGTGACAGGATAGAAATATCGCCTCTAAATGTAAACGAAAAAGACCGAATGATCGCAAACTGTAAACAAAGGAAATAGAGAACTAGACGTCCGATGAACGCGAGACGAGGAGGACAGACCGTTTCTTCACGCTCTACTAATAAATAGTTATCTAAATTAAAAGAAGTTCGTCAGTGTGACCCACCATTTTTACAAAAAGTACGTACTTGCTATATCCAATCCTGCTTTTGCACAGATCCTTTTCGCAACGAATTGGATTTATCACAGACACAAAATTGAACGTATGATATTTCATTCATTTTCTATATTATATTTGTCTCCAAATATTAAAAGAAATGACAGATTAGATTTTTATACATTTTATACCTCTTTTCTAAGAATTTCAACGTCTTTAATATGAATCAGAAGTTAAAAGATCGATGTGAATATTCCTTTTAGAATATCACGCGGTTTAATTAACGCGCTATAAATTATATTTATTTGACCTTCTCGGCTAAATACGCATCCACCACATCTAAGACAGATATTTTCTCGACCAGGAGAGTCCATAGATTGAATCAAGAACGAAATATCTCGATACTTAAATTTTAATTAAAATCGCAATAACTTTAAGTAATGCCTTGATTTAAGAAACTGCGAGAAATGAAAAACGTAGTTTCCTGCACTTCGCTACGGTATCATACGTCGCTCATAATTAGTATGTTTAATTTTACGAACTCTGCTTTATCGTGACTGATATCAAAGGTTTTTGTGGTAATTCAATATAATCAAAATAATTTTTTACTACTGGTAGTTACTGTATTATTGAAAAGTATACAGTGCTACATATATATTTTGGGATGAAAGTAGCAACCGTGATATAAATATTTACGATAAAGGACCGTTGACTAGCTATTTTAACAATCTTTGAGTATTTTATAATTCAGATTTTTGATCGCATCTGAAAAGCAAGTATTATCAAAAACACAAAATATACCAGTTTAACTACAAATAGTTATTAAATTGATGTATGTAAATACCTTCTATTACCATGGAAACGACCAAGTTCAAAACTATTTAATTTGTGCTACATCTATGGCTATCGTATGGAATAAAACACCATAGCATACGATAATGCTGTCTGAAATGCCTTTAAAAATAATCAAGTACATAGATATATGTGCATTAACATGCCAAATGAAAAACTATTATATAGAATGTTTCGAACCTTGGCAAAGAGTTCGTGGGATACAATATACGTTTTATAAATTAAGATACCAGATGGCTTTTTGTATCGCAATAATTGAAACAGTAATATTTTTTGCACTTTGACAGGAACTAGATAATAAGGTACGTTGCACCTGCAAATTTTATTGTAGGAATTTAATGTTCTATAATTCATATTTATTGAATCTGTTTACACGAAACACTCACGCTTCTTCAAATACCGCCGTGCTATGATCTAATACTTTCTGTCCCATGAAGCAACAAGTATACATTGTAATAATCACGGTAACTATATGCAATATACATATAATTGTTTCACTAAGACTATCCGATATGGAATCGTTCATCTGAAACAACTGAATAAAAATATGTAACTATGCCATTTGTTCCGTTGCCAGTATATATTTTATTTTATGATAAAAAAAAATTTTTTTTCGTTGGCAGATGCAGCCATAATGATTTGCAAATAAGTTTCTGAAAATGTCGAAAGTTATATGGAAGTATTTTCAAAAAAATATGTCACATTCATTTCTTCAAAGATTTAGTTATGAAATCTTTGATTTAAACGCTATGCTACTATTATAACTACTGTTTAAGGCACAGACATATGGCTTACCCATAACAAATCTGTAGAAAACAGGAGTAACGCAAGTAACCCTTGTACTATCGAACATGTTTCGGTTAAATTATTCAGTGCGTTCAAAAACCTGTGACAGAATATACATAATTTGTAGCATTAGAAGGTATTGAAATAATATATCTATAATTTTTATCAAATTAAAATTCAAAAGCATAAAACATATTTATTTTAATAGTCGTCTTTCAATAATTATATTAATATAAGAAGTGATCGAATTCAATTCTTCTTAAAATGAAATATAAGTCATATAATAATAAGAAGTCAATTAATTCTTCTATGAAGCACACAGAAAAAATAGAAAATTAACAATATGTTACGAGAAGGCAATTGTTTTAATTTATACCAACTCTGTTGTTCTGTTGTAATATTGTACACAACGGATTAATTTAAGACAGTTTTTAATGTTCATTTGAGAAACGCCATTCTCGGAAGAGTTATCATTAAACGCCTGTTTCAGATTGTATCTATAATCGAAATGAATAATATATCGTTCACGTAATATGATTATTGCAATACATTTTGAGTTCAGAAAATACTTATACAAATATGAATTGTATTTACAGCGCGATTATTTAGGTGCAATTTTTTAATATTACATTATTGTACATAAAAAAATACTGTATCGCTTGAAATAATGGAAAAGACCGAACTGTTACCTTGAAATGCAAAACATTGCGCAAGTATGTTGTATACAGGCTAGAAATATCGTAACACTGGCCGCAAATGTAGTTACCATAATTGTTAATGCTATGATTATATGTAATAGGATTGGATAACGATATTTGTCATGATCAATGAAATACTCCACTTGGATTGGCATATTAAAAGTACGATTATCGTTAAAAAGCATGTAAAGGAACGGTTGCATAAAGAGACAGATATAACATCCAAAAAAGCTATCTGCAAAAATTGTATACATTATTTTCAATAATTTCGCATTTTTTGTACATACATTAATTATTCAAGTGCAGTTAACTTATTATAACTAATACATCAAGATTTTGGCTTGTGAAATATTTAATTATTACGAAAATAGTGTAAATAGAAATATTATTTATTTTTTTTCTTAATATTTTTTTACTTTGAATGTACTGTCGAAGTAAACTGACCACAATATTTTGTATTATTTAATATGTACGTGATCTCATATCTGCTCTTACATGTAATCCATAGTGTATACACTTTATTTTGTGCTGCATATATTTTGATGATGCTATCTTCTTCAGTATTTTTTGTTTCATTCAAATCATATTTTATACGATGAAGCATATTTTTCAACTAAAATATCACGAAATAAAAAAAATATATATTCTAAGTGAAGTTATTATAAAATCGAGAGAATTATGTTTAAATATAATGCCGAATATATAATCCGGATATTATTGGATACAATAAAATCAAAATTACATCAATATAAGTACTAATAGAATATATTATATATGGCATACTTTATCGTCACTTACCAAATTCGTCGTAGGAATAAAGCTATAAAAAATCGATGCAATCATCAGACATGGTAACAAGAATTGAAATGTCTTGACTATTATTTTCAATGAGAGATCCGACATATAAAGTTTTGATACCTGAAATTTAATATAGTATACATTATCGGAATTTTTGCATCGAATACGAAATTTTTTTACGGAATACGATTTCGTAGTTCTTACGACAAGTAGGGATGCAAAATTTCAATGAGAAATGTCATGCTATTATGATTTTCACCACTAAGTAATTAAAAAGGCATCAAACTCAATACTTCGTCACGTATATAAATTATCGTAAGAAAATAATAGTAATTTAATATTTAGAACGCACTCACGTAATTTAACCATTGAATTCTCTATAGCCCAAACCACTTTACCATAATAATTCGTGCAATTTGTGCAAAGAGGCGGACATAAATATTTACAAGATAGCTTTGGCATATTCAAAGAGCGAATCAACGAATGTATTGTACTTGCGGATATATTATAGTGATCAACATGAAGCACGAGAAGGTGGCACGCAACGATCTCTCTCTAGTTGACATTTCTGGCCAAAGACCCACGATTGTAAACAAAACGCGATTTATCTTAAAATAACATTCCATCGTATATTCGGATGTTCTGCTGGTGTTATTATCCATAATATTTTTGTGAACTTCAAAGACTTGTGATTATGATTCGCACCGTGTAACGTCACGGGTGCTAGTGCCATTAGAGGAAGCGCGTATTGCACACAATTGTAATTTAAAATTCACCCTCTCGCGTAGACGATCGATTCGACGAGAGAAGGCTGTCGGTTTCCTCAGATGTTCTTTCCCTCTACCGATGACCATGAATTTTTAAGCGACCTAATAGCTTCTTTCCTATGACGTTTTTACCTTTCGTTTCTGTTACTGTATTTTCGTACCACCCTACGTTAGATTCAGTGTCGTAATTGGTGAAAAGGGTTATTCTATTTTGCTGTAAAACGCTGTGTCCGAAAGACCTTCTTCAATCCTAACTGCACATATATATCTGCTGGACGGTAATCAGTATTTGGGCAAATTTGATGCTACAAAGATGATCGAAATGCTAGTTAGTGCGCAGAAATCTCTTACTGAAATTTTTATAATAAAATACTCTGAATTGGAATACGATTCGTTACTTTTATGAGTGTAATGTTGTAATATAATGGTCATGGACAGGAAGTGTACTTGAAGAAGTTATGAATGTGTAAGTTCATATGTGTATGTGTAATATATAATATGTATCTTAATGTTGTGGAATTATAATATAGATATTCGATCTAAATTCGTGATTTTCGGAAATGAGAGTTCTAATCATATTTGTGATTTTTATATTGTGGTCTGATTCTCGAAACCATCGGGTAACCTAAATATGGAAAATTTGATGTGTAATTTTGATTCTAATTGTGATTAATCAACGTTTTTAGTCAAGTAATTTGCATGTAGTCGTTCGCTTTATCTTCTGGAGTGATTCGACATTGAATATTATGGCAAATATATCTTTATATATTTCGGGACAGCTCGGTATTAATTTTCTAAAAACAGTATTATTTTCTCGTCTCTTTAATCAACATTTTTTACATTTATTATTTCGTCGTAATTTTATCTTAATGTTACACGTTTGTAATATTTACATTATCTGTAATTTCTTCTTTGCGCAACTGTGCATACACCTTACATATTTTATGCATTATTCAAAAATTTTAAAAATTTTGATGGTAATTACATTTCATTTAGTATGTGTAAATTTATGTATGGTATTGTTATAGAAGCGGTCGACAATAGAAGTATAAAATTTTGCATCATCATTGACATAAAAGTACTTCAATCGTACATCTTGACATAGATGTTTGCGTTCTATGCCAGGCCTCGTAAGGAATAAAGCATCATAGTGTACGATAAACAGAGTTGCATGAACTTGAAATCAAAATTTGTTAAACTTATAAACAGTTAAAATATAGTTAAGCATTATAGAAAGTCTTTCTTACTGATGCTAGAAATTCGTGAGACAAAATAAACATTCTGCCAATAGATATCGAAGTCGGCTTTACGCATTTCATCAAAATTAGGATCAACATTTTTTGCATTTTTAAGGGTGCCAAGTGGTAAGGTACTTTACGTCTACAAATTAATAAATTCTCAATTTTTGCTTTCATTACCATCACGCATAATTACAAATATCAACATATGGTACTTACCCCTCTCTGAAAACGCATGTACTATGATCTACTAATTTTTGTCCTACGTAGCATAGAATAATAGTTATACTGAAAAACATAACAAGAATCGATATTGATTCTAAATTTTTCCTCGAATGAGTTAGTAAGTCGTCGGTCTGTATCAGCTGCACAATATCATCAAAATAAAGCTCAGTGTTAAAATCAAAGAATCTTAAGTAGTTTCGATAATAATTTCCAAAATATTTATGCATACCAAAAAGATGTTTGTAGAAAAAATTAATATTCCCATCATCGATTGTAATAAACTATATTTTTCAGTTAGAGAATTTAGGTCGCTGATAAACCTTCAATTAAAGGTATATCGATCAAATTAATACGCCAGGGCATTATAAAGTAATTGATTGAATGCTATTAATTGATTAGGTGTTATACATTCAAATTTGAAAATAATTCTAGTGTCAAAATATGTATAACAAGTTGACTCAAATCTCTATTTTAAATCTGCAATCTGTAGTTTAATACTTGGAGAGATGTATTAAAATTAATTTTTGTTAAATTAACCTAGTATAGGCTTATGCTCTTCTCATGTAATACGGTAGGAGGCATTACCATTGATTTGTAATATGTTCAGCAAAAGCATTTTATGTTTTATTAATCTTTCTAGTACTTTTTCTTAAATTCCCCTACCTCTACGATTAGGGCCTATACATTAATTATTTTCACTTATACTTATCCTTAAGAAAGCACATTGTTACGTTCTCTTGCTATTAGAGGGTAACTGTAATTTCTAATCGTTTTTCTAAGCGTGCTCAGGTCTACCCAGTATGTCTGAAAGAACTTTTCCGAGTTATACTAACTGTGTTGCATTTTGATAATGTTTTATGCAATATATCAATTCCGTATAATTGTTGATGTTGATCGTACGAGTTGATGACATCCGGTATGAACTACTCTTAAATGCTGTTATAAAATTATACCTGTAGAAAATAAAAAAGACGATATTGATCTATTGTCTAGTAGAAATTATGAATGCATTTAGAACAATTAACGCGCGCGCATGTGTTCGTCATGTTGGACAATAGCACCGATATAATTATGTAAGGATATATAATAAAAAAATAAATATTACGTTTAAAATTTACCTTGAAATAACAAACAAAGCATTTGCATGTAGAACAAAGCTAACGTATGTCATAAAAATGACTAATGAAATGGTTGTCACTAGAATCATAACCAATGAGAAATAAAGATCTAACGCATCGAAACTTTTCTCTTGATCGGCGTTGGACACGTCATTGGACATTTTTGTTATTCTTCTTGAATTTGATTTAAATATCGTAAGAACGAAACTTCCGTAGCAGAAACCTGGTAATATCAAAAATGTTTCGTGTCACTGCGAAGCAGCCAATATATGTAGCATCTAATATTTAAATAATACAGATAGAAATACAAAGTCCAGTACAAATTACTCCTGAATTATCTAATTCTGATGTTGAAATACTAGTAAAGCGATATTTAACTGAATTTTACCATATCATAGATCTTTCACTTCAAATGCAAATATAGCAAGCATAATAAAGTAAAACTTCTTGTATCTTCTCTAATATCTAATATGTTTATTTCATATTCTATGTTCAATTTTTTATTACTATTAAGAATATATATATATATATATATATATATATATATATATATATATATATATATATATATA
>JAITYT010000479.1:61683-73973 GCA_025433975.1 Liostenogaster flavolineata
TATATTACGTTGCTCGGAAAGTAATTTCGTGTTTATTTATGAAAAAACGTTTTTTATGTTGTTTTTATGAAAAACTGTTGGGAAAAAACGAAATTACATTTACGTTTATTATGTTATTGCATTATTATGTTTATTAAATTTGTGCATGATACAAATAATTATCTGTATGTGACGGGGCTTGTAATACGAATATCTTTTGAGAACATGCTTCTTGTTAAGAAAAGTAGTGCTTTGTAAGATTTCTTAATTCGCATGTAAAAGCGATTTACATATAGTATTTATGCATATGTATGAAACAGTTTAGTTGTTAAATGTGTATATTCTCTTCTAAAAAAATGGTTGAGTATATATAATATAGTAGTATTTACAGTATTTGATATCTGCGATTGTATGTACAAATTCGTTAAAGACATAAAATTATTCCGTTTAATATTACTCACAATTGACCATAATTCTCATAACAAATTAATTTAAAGTAAAGCATATCAGAAATTAATGACGACATTAAATTTCAAATTTATTAAATATTAAATTTTTAATCAAAGATTCGAAAATTTTTCCATTAAAATTAACTTCATAAATTAATAAGATCCTCGAAAACTAATGATCTCATTCTTATGCATTCTTAATGAAAATACCCAAACATTTCAAATATCAATTACATCATGTATAATAACCAGAATTGTGTTAATAAAAGTTAATTGGCTTATTTATAATCGACACGGATATTTTCAAATTTCATTTTTGTCAGTTCTACAAATTTAGTAGCTTATTTTCAAATTTTTAAACCGACGTTACCGGCTATTCATACTACATTTACACGAAAAAGACAATCCGACATACGTACATATGTAAAGCACATTTTATCTTAGATCTATACATTATTGATGAAAAATCAATTTAAAATCGAAAAAATCTTCATTTTTGTTAATTATCCCACTGTTAATTAGTATTTTAAAAAATACAGATGTCATAATAAAGACGACTTATCATAGTACTGTCTAACTCCCCTCCACTTACCACGCCCTGCCCGATACAATATCATGTAACGTATACAACCAACATTCTAATGCGATCAGTATGGTGCAGTACATGATTACGTTACGAAGTATGTAGTGGCAGTAAAGTTCCTTTTCTTTAAATTTGAATGTATTGACGTAACACATACTTTCATTAGATAGAATAAAATACTTGAATATTTTACGAGAGGAGGTTATACTTGTCTGCGGTATGTAAAAAATGTATACAATAATTGTTATTCACCTCCATCGCAAATATAAACTATTTTCTTCAAAAATAATTTAAAAGATTTGTTTATCGTTGAATGTCAAAAAAAATAAATAATAATTATATTTTAAGTATTACGTCTAGATATAAGGTAAAAATATTGAAAAAAATATGTACGCTTTCAAAAAGGATAATTAGCGAGAAATTTGGTAGCATCGTATGCCACGCCTTCGTTGGCTACGTAAAATATAAAGCGTATATTTTTCTCCATCGTTTTTTTGATTGTAGTTTTAATACAATTTGTAAAAAATGAGGTGCTTGCTAATACAGAAAAATATAACTTTGCTTAATGTAAGTTTAAATACTGAAGGGATGTCCCTCTTTGTTTTTTTCAGAAGTAATTCAATCTTAAATTTTGTAAAATGTCCATTCTAGACGAGCGTGACGAGTATTTGAAGAATCCATACTTTGGGAAGCATGAATACGGAGATTTCACACCATTTTATATTACTGTTACCATCTGTTCTGTAATAGGTGGGATATTGTTCATTTTAAATATTGTATTCTGTTTGTGCTCACGACATCAAAGTTATTGGCAAAATCGGCATACCGGTAAGTTTGAAATAAAAAACATGTACTATTCTTATTCGCTATCATTTTTTTGATTTTTATGAAAAATATTTACTTCGTTTATATTTACTCTACAGTACCTTGTAAAGCTCTTATCTTGTTTGTAAAATTGTCCCCTTATAGGCAATCGATGGATCCATTCTTTGTGGGTTGTTCTTCCACATAAAACTCCACCTCTTGACTTATGCGAATTAGAAGCAGCTCGCATTGCACCACCATTGGTCAAGCACGAAGTTATTCAATATCACGATTCCGAATCTCAAGGAAGATCATCATTGCAACCTCAAGAGTATATGGAAATGCACAAACGTGAGAGCGAAATTTGACTTAAGTATGTTTTCTTTACTTTATGATTAAGAATTACATGTACAAAGTATATTATAACTTAGTAATGTTAACAATATACTATAAAGTAAGTACATTAAATTAGAAAAATCTTCCATATTTCTTTTCTGTAGAAAAGAAATTATATTGAAGAATAGTTAATAGTATAAAGAATATAGTTTTTATTATTGCAATATAATCTAAAACATAAAGCTAAAGTTAAATTTCAACAAGAAAAGTTCCAAAAATGAGTTTGCATATATTTTGGCCACCTGCTATTTGCTTAGCACTTTTTATAGTTGGTGTTATAATGATCTTGCTCAAATATGGGCCACTCTTATGCAAAGTACGGCATGAGACCCTTCCATCCGATAACGAATGGGAAGAAAAAGCATACTCACGTGAACTTTCTGTTTCTATGGCATAACAGTAAATGACTTTTGATGTTTATATTAATGAAAATTTGTTTAATACATTAGCATCATATTTTATTTGGAACACATGTTGCAAAAATTTTATAATTTATCTTTATTATTTTTACATATCTTCATTGCAATAAGATCAATTATAAATAATTATGAAATTTCATATATAAATACTAAAAAAGTTTAAATAATTATATATGATTTGATCTAGTAGTTCATTTTACTTTAACCCATTTGTATTGGCACTTTAAAGACATGACTAACTTCATAAATTAGAGATATTTAATAAGTCTGTCTGTATCATTGCTTATTACCACACACCAATAATTTTTTATTTACAGTTTTACTTAAAAATTACATAAGATAATCAAAACAAAAAGTAGTATAATCGATTTGTAAAGTATTTAAATTTAAAATAGTTATCAGACTTTATTAATTAGTATGATAATACTAAAGTGGCTTACATAAATGTATAATTTACTTTGATTTTTGAGGTTTTTCTTCCCTTTACTACTATTGATGAAGAAGCAATTTGTGTGAAAAAAATGTCAGTGCTTATTAAAACATTGACAGAGAATACCTCCCTTTTTTGTTTCCTAAATATTTTACAATTTCTTTTACTAGTTTTTATTTATAAATATGGAAATTTAAATACTTTTTATCGTTTTCGAATAGAATATAATTATTCAATGGTATCATGTCCAGAAAAAAAATATTCTTTACATGCATTTTTGTCTTTGCATGATATAACATTTCCTCAAAATTTAATTGTCAATTTCACTCATATTTTTGCTATAATCCATTATTACTGATAATTTTAAAATCTTTTCTCCATTATATCGGATTATTTTTCCTGATATGACAGAATCTAAATAGTGCATTTATAAAACTATATTTTTTCATTTTAGAGTAGCCATATCTTCTATTGAAAATATAATAGCTTCTCCCTTTTCTAACTGAAGGGATGTTACTTTTCGAAACATTTGCTTTTTCTATTTATTCTTGCTGCTTTACAAACATTTTCTGCAAATTATATAATTGTTAATATAAAGTTGACGAACTGCTCCAATTATCTATAAAGAAAGTAGTATTCTCGGTGTACTCTCCTTCAGCGAGTTTATTTCAATGTTTGTACTAGTTTCTGTGTTCAGTCCAAAATCTTAATCCTTATATTTATATTATTAATCAGTATTTTGTCCTTTATAGGACACATATATACTTTATACATGATATACTGAACTTATTATTTCGCGATATCATCATGTGTGGATTATTCCGCTTGCCAATGCAAATGGATTAAATGTAATAGCTTCATTATCAAAGTAACTACTTCACTTTATTTACTCTTTTTAAAAGCTGACATATGCAATTCTTATAAAACAATATTTTTTTCTCTTATACAAGCATGCCATGTAGTATAGTCATTATAGAATTTTATTATTTTGATTTTGTAAATGTTAAGTGAAAAAAGAATGATTAAGATTCCGTCCATTGATAGTAAAATACAGATTATTACTAACACATAAATTTAATAAATGTACTAACTCAGAAAATATGAGTTTAAAATATAATCAAAACAAATATTTGTAATTTACTATATCAAATTAACATTATATATTACTGAAAGGCAAAATTATTTTTGATCCGTCCATGTTTTTTTAACTCATCGTTATTTACACGTTTACTTACACTGTAGCTAGTGACATCGTTGTATAAATTTTGTACTTTTTGTATCCTTCTTCACTACGAATAAAATATCTATATTTCTATATAGAATATCATTTTATTGACTATTTTAAACATTTGCAGTTGAACTCTTTTACAGAGGTAAGATAAATTAATGATTGTATTGAAAATAACCTAACCTTTGACCAGATTTATTAAAAAATAGAAATATGAAGAAAAAATTTTGTCTCTTCACTGTATTGGAAAAAGTAAAATTATCAAATAAATCACTGGAAATGTTGTACTACTATCAAAATAATTGAAAAGATATATATAAATTATTATATTTGTTTCAAAATTAATGAGAAAATATAACTGAAAACTGCAAGGAAAATGCTTTATATGAAAAATGAAATACAGAAACAACATAAGCACATTTATTATATTATTTATTACTTTAATGTATGCTTAAAGTATTGCCAATACACTTATAAACTTTTCAACCATTTGCAAAATTTTGAGCTCAAGATCAAAGTATAGCACATTGTAGTATGCGTCTTGACATCATCTTTTTGACGATAAATATTATGAGAAAATAGACTACTCTACTTAAGAAAATATTGCTAATAGAATCTTTGAAAATATGACTTTTGAGTTAATCTTTGCGCATAAATGTAAGATTTAATTATTTTAAGACAATGCCCATGAAAAAAATTGAGCGCTGGGTGGCCGTCAAGATTTAAACTCAGATCTTCACATTTCATGTGCGATGCTCTATTCCAGAGGTTGGTAAAATCACTAATAAAAAGAGCCAAATGTCAATAGTACAACAATTTTTTTTTAGAGCCAAATTTATAAGAAATCTGTTTTAGAAGTTGATAAAAACTAGGAACTAATATTATGTGATAGATAGGATTAAATACGCTCCATGTACTGGATTACTTTTTTTTCCACTGAAATATCAAATTTGTAAAATAATGATGTTTGAAAAGATGATTCCTGTGGCAAGCTTTGCGCCATTTCTTCTCTATGGAGTGACATTACAAAGTGACAGAGGGGTGTTTGGGCCGTTTCATAAAACATAGTTCCTCTATTGCAAGTTCTTTATTTAAAATTTATATAGGATATTTGAAGAAAGAACTTGTAATAACACGATGCTTGCACGCCCGCACGTAGCCATTACTTGTGGAAGAGCCGCATTTAAATGACCAAAGAGCCTCATGAGGTTTGCGAGCCGTGTTTTTTAGCCCCTGCGCTAGTCCACTAACAAGGGTAAGCTGCATTTGTTTAACAATACATTTATAACTGCTAATACAATATATTTACAGTTGAGCTGCAGTAAATCTAAAACGTAAGAAAAGGATAACAATATGTACAGTGTTGAAAAAATTGACTAAGGTCTCTACATCAAGTTCACATAGTCTTGATAGTTGGCTTCTTTTCAATTTCACTTAGTGATATCGTTGGTTGCGTTCTAATAATATCTGTATACTAATCGGGGAAGGATTGAGTATAGTATATAGAAAAAACAGTACAAGGAAAACTATACAGTCTTTCAGTAATTCACTGCAAAGAGAAAATGTATATGCTGTTATCATAGCCATTAGTACTTCTCAGTGTAGCTTCCTGTTAACGTTTATCGTTAACATCGACGTCATGTAATCTTTACGAAAATTGTATGATCTCGTTATACCAAGTAGATTTCTGTCGTACAGTAATCGTTTATCGTACGTTTTTCTGCTTGTCTGATAAATAATAGAGAAATTATCCCCGTTTCGTATAAAACCTTTGGCGTCCAAATAAACAAATGACTCCGGCGCCATGTACTCCGCCACATTTTCTCAAAGTACAGTTGGTTCGGATAATATGATCCGTATATGAAGCTGTTAGACCTTAAATTTTGAACGTGCAACCAGTGATTTCTGAGGAACTTAGTACGAATAAGTCTATACGAACTATATTCGACATCATGTCCGACCGACCGCTCAGCTGCAGATCTTCCCTGGCGCCGGTTTGATTTCGGTTTAGACTGTCGCACGGGAGTATCTGTGCTTTTCTTATGCTTATTGTTAGATAAATATGCTAGATAAAATGTGGGAGCTTACAGAGCAATGCAACTAGTTTTACTTCAATACTAAATAGCAAATGACTATTTATTTAAGATACTGACTGTTTATCATCGTGACAGACGATTTGCCATCACGTCGGTGACAAAAGCCGATTAATCGCCTAGCGGTCGATAAAGTGTTAAGATTGGCGGAGTCGCATAAATAAGAGGAAATTTGTCAGGGGTTTATTTCCTGAGAATTTATTTCAATACAGGTAAGAAGATGAAGAATCATGCAGGAAGGTTGAAAGAAAAGCGCACTCGACAATTCAAATCTCTGGCGCAAGTGACAAGGAAGGAGTGGGACCTCAAGTATAGATGGAGTCTCTGCTGTAATAATGGCAGAACTACTGGGACAATGGTTCCACTGAACAGGAGATGCACAGATATTTCCCGTGCATCAAAAAAAGGTCGAAGAACGGCTGATTGAGGTTGAACCACAACATTGTTCAGTTCAGCCCTTGGTGCTATGACGAAAATTAAAACACACCATGGGGGGGGGGGGTCGAATTGTATCTCATACGACGTGAAATAATTTAATGGTGCGTTGTCTCCCTGCGGATTGTGCGCTTCGATAGATTTTATCATAGGCACTTTACGTGCAACGGCTGATGATGAAGTTTGTATTGTTAACATACATACGAATACTTGTCTTAACTGATAATACTGTAGGAATCGTGGTTTTCTGGAATGGGTATTGATTAAACACACTTTTGATGATAATAATAAAAATGACTATATTTCATCACCTTCTTATGGACTAATTAAATTCACGCTTGCTCCTTTATACTCTACTTACTCGCTATACTCTCACTCATAAACTGATTGTCTCATTCAATAACTACCCGACCGTCCGACTAACAGACTAACTAACTGCCCGGCTAATAGGCTAACTAACTGCTCAACTAACAGGCTAACTAACTCTCACGAACTTTGTACTGTAATTCTTCTGTATTCTGTCTCTCTAACTCTGAATCTTTTCCCATATATCCATTTAATCCCTCTCTTCTCTTCACATGCACATACAACACACATTCATTCGTTTTTCCAAGAATTTGTCCTCCCGCACAACCGTGTTACTACCGTGCACTACCCGTGAACCGTCCGTGTTTTGACATCTGGTCGACATAAACCCGAAGGGGCAGATCATTGAGAGAAAGGAGCCAAGAGAGGGTTTCCTGTCGCATTTCTACGCCAGAAATGGCGTACAGGAATTATATTAGCAATAATCTATGACTTGGAAATACCTAGAATGCCTACCGGACTTGACAAGCTAATGGGTCCGTCTCCAAAAAAACTCCGCTATTCAGCTCTTCTCCTGTCTCATTAAGGCTATCCTTCTCTAATTCCTACAATATATCTATGTACTGATTTTAAAGAAGTATCTAAGAGAATATTTCTTAAGAATACTCGTTAGCTGAGCTTTACATTAAAAGACTTTAATTTCGATTAATGATTATTCCAGTAAAAATAACTATAATAATTGCTGAAACTATCACTATTATCATAGAGGATAGATACAAAAAATGGAGTGTACACCTTGAATGGTATGAATGGAATAAATTTTTATTTGTCGTTGGTAGGTCTTTCATACTTTCTACCCTCATAAGAGCGGACTCTGGGGTCGCACCTATTGGATTCAAGAGATTTGGGTCTTGTATTTGTCACAGTGGAACAGAACAAAACGTTTAGCGAGATTGAGAGGTTCTTGCCGAGCGACACATGGGATCAGGATACGGGAAAGCTCCTGCCCCTTTTCCATTGCGCGAAGGCGCGAGTGGATGTTCAAAGCCTTGGTGGTATGTCCGTTTCTCTAACATTTCGTTTTTTTAGTGCGATGATTTTTGCTTTATGTTGAAAAGTCGTTCCTTTCCCATGTTGCTGTTTTGCGTGGTCCACTAAACTACCCAATTTGCAATGACGTCGACGTACTAATAGGCATTCTTACAACATGGAGTGAATCGCGTTACTACATAAATGTGTAAGTTAATGTCAACTGTAGGTCATATTTTTGCCAAAAGAAGTAGACTGGAGTGGAAAATTAAACGGAACACCTTATATTTAGCAGTCACAACAAAACAGATTTAAATGGAATAATAACGAAAATTACAGTAATTATTGATGAATCCGCTGATCGTTATTGCTGATCCCAACTAACAATGGACTGTGATTTTGAGCCTCTAGCAACTCTGGATCGTTGATAAGTGTGCGATTTGTCGTACGTTCAAACATCGTCCACGATTGAGCGCTTCTCTCGATTGAGGAAGGATGAGAACGTGAATTAATGAGTTCATTCGGCTAGCACCAAACTCCGATATATATCTGATATACAATTGTCGTGTGTTGTGAACCATAATCGTGTTGATTCTGTTTAGTCTAACGATTGTTGCGCCAACGAACGTGCAACTCAAACGATTTCGCTCTTACGTTCCCGGATGCCAAGTGTTGTAGGGAAAAAATCGTACCCTTGCGTGGGTCGAGATATTTTCTCACTTTTTGCTCACATTTCCTTGTCTAAAGTTTTCCATGTACGCTTTTCTGGGAATTTGTTCATCCCCACTCTGTCGAGAGTATTAATGGAAAGACAAGGAAATGCCTTTTCTTATCTTGGGCCTATGTTGCACATAATGGGAGATACACTTTATTTGGAGGTATTTCTACGAAAATGTTTAACGTAGAAAGAAAGGAACTCTCTGTCCTTTTCTATGCAAGGCGACACCGTTAACAGTACCCTGGTGCGTTAACAGTAATAATTTCAGATAAAACATTCCATGTAGCTGAAAATAACTAACTGAGATAGACTAACAGCACGTTATCATAAAAAGAAGCTCTCCTCTAAAAAACAAATGATTAACACTTTTTTCAATAAAATAAGTGAAGTAAGTGTAATATAAAATAATAAGGCAAAATTTGTCTATTGATCAATACAAAATTTCTAAGTAATAATGGCATTTTATATTTTAGATTATTCGCCTAAAAAAAAGAAATTTAAAGTCGTGCTCTTGATTATGAAAGTGATTTGGCAAGGAAACTACTAGATCTTGGAAATTCCAAAAAGTTTAATATATTGCCTATATACATATAGGCATATACCTATATACCTATATAGATATATACGGTAAGACTTCGCTTAACACGAGGGGTACATTCCAATAAGTTCCAGCGATAAACGAAACTGCGTTAAAACCGTTAAAGCCATGTGTGCATAAAAACGCGCAATATTTTTTCCTCAACCAAATATTATTTGTAATATATTACTGACGATTGAATGGGATCATTGAGCAGGCGGCAATTGAATAATCAATAAAAGACTTTATTATAACAGAAATAGTAATAACTAATACTAATTCAAATAACTACATTCACGTCAAACGTCAGTTTTCACACAGTTTGCACTCAGCTTGCCTGTATGATCTGGCCACCCCAGATTACAAAACAACATATATACATACGTACACACACACACACACACACATGTTCGTATTCATATTGTTTACAAAACAATGGTTGCCATTTTGAAACTGGCCTTCAAACTCAGCTATTAAGAAACATTAATCAAAACGGAGCAGTTTTTTGGCTTAGAAGAAAAACTAGAAGATGAACATCTTTCAAGACTTCCGCTAAACAACAAAAATTTTTTAAGAAAATAAGTAATACTACTAATGAGATTTTTCTATTATTTATTATAAGAACTGTTGAGTTTTGACTTCGAATTTGAGGTCGAAGTTTGACTTTTAAATTTAATTGGAAAGGTCGAATTCCAAGGTTATTATAAATGACCACTGTAATCAAAAATTAGACACAAACGACTTGATACCAATCAAATCGAAATAAGCAAAAACACGGTAGTAGGGTATGCTTAAACTGTGTTATGTGACCTTTACCACTGTAGCAGTGTTTTTACATTCTCATCGAGACTGTTTTTATATAAATAAGTAACATTTCAGTTTAAAATCTAAAACTTCTATAAATAAAATTCATCTTACAGTATACAAATGCACCAATGTCGTCAAAACAAAAAGTTTCTTGTCAGTCCCACAGATCAATGCCGCCCAAGCGAAAAGTTTACTGTCCGTCCCTGGGGACTGACATCGCTTGACCGAAGTTAATTGTCAATCTTGTGTCCCTTTGCATACCTGGGGTTCGGATGGCAGTTGTGCACCATAGGTCAACTAATTCCTCACTGGATCATAAATCAGATTAATGACTTAGCGACAATTAGAAACAGTTTCTTTTTCTTTTAACGCCCCTCGACTCTGAGGTAAACAACTTTCTCTTTTTCCGGAAGCACTTTCCAGGTGGCTTCTTATTTACCTCCATGTGATAACGCCAACTCCATAGTAACGAAATCTAGGTTCAAGTATCCGAGACGGTATCATTGCCGACGATCAAGACGTGATGAGCGGGCAGTACTGTAAAGTTCCACCCGCGTTACAACAATTATCTTGTAAAAAATTCATTAGTTATTTACACAACTGTAAAAAAATTTAAACAAAAAACTAATAATATGTTGTTTATATTCATTTTTTCACGTAAAATCTGAAGCAGGGTTAGTACTCTACCGACATTTCACATATACCTATTCTTACCAAATGACCACTTACAAAATGGACATTGATTTTCAGAAAAAAATTATTAATTTATTGAAAGAAATAATGTGCAACATAACTTTTCAATACTAATAAAATAGTCAAACAATTATTGAGGACTTATCCAATTAATAAATAAAAAGTAACTACAAATAACAGAGTTAGTAAAATATGTTTAATCAGAAAATAAAAGCTGTACAAAGTACGTGTTGGTAGAACAAATAATGCTGTTACTGCCTCACACACACATCACACCAAAAACAAAAGAATAAAAATGGTCGAGCGAGCCTCCATTAGGCACGACGGCAAGAACGGTAACGCTCTACGTGAGAGGAATACATATCCTCAATAAATATAAACAATTTTGCAAATCACAGGATTCATGCATTTTTCGCAGACAAATTGTTTGACAGGCTATACAAGATTGAATCGCTTTATTACCTTTGCCAAATCTTATTTTGCATATTTTTTGCAAATACGAAATATTATATGTACTGCTTGACGTTTCGTGTATATTTTCTTTTTGAAAAACTTCGTGATAGTAGTGTGACAAGCTCTTCTGCTAATTGTAATATAAATCGTTATCTTCATATCCTTTGTCCAGTTATTTCCTTATAAAGAATCCATGGATTTATACCAGTTAAATCAAGAATGTTAAAAAAACACTTGCACTTGCATATCGACGTCAAATTTAGTTTTATTATTATATGTAACAAATTAATTGCCCGCTTTCTATTGTTTTTGGTTTGTACACATTTATGCCTCAAACTTAGTATAATAACTTGTTTACTTAATTTGGCTCTATAAATTGTTAAAGTGATTTATAAATTACTATAGAGAAAAGTTTTAAGTTATTCTTTGTCGCTTTCGCAAGTTTGGGTAATTTTAGTCCTTCTGTTAGCCCGAATAGTTCCAACTAATGTCATCCATTTTGCTAACAATTTTATTGCACTCATGAAATAGTTGTCTGTCGTAATATTTATCCCAAATTAGGTAACTGATTCGGCTAGCTCAATATGGACCCTGCTTCAAGTGCTTACGTCGAAACCAAACACATTTTGCATTCAGATGTATGCAACTATAACTGGTTAGACCTTATTTAACACTAAACGTACCAAGCGGAATCAAATGACCCTTTTTGAAAATTTACTTTAAATTCGTACATTCATTGTTATTTCTGTCAGTCATTTGACTTTCTGTAAATTCTTATATCACCCGATTATTCAATTTCCCGTTTTCCGTTTTTCCCGTAGCTTATTTTTTACCGACAAAAATTCTTTACCTACCTTACGTATCACGGGGGGTCATTTGACCCCGTACGAA
>JAITYT010000479.1:146078-172064 GCA_025433975.1 Liostenogaster flavolineata
ATACCATGGCGTCCGAATATGAATGCGGCCCACTGTACATGAGAAGCTTATTTGTTATCGACTGTCGCTTTTTAGCAAAATATGGATTTGCACGCTATTGAAAATATCTCCGCGATAGACCAAATCTAACGGTACGTTTACAAGATTTCATTAGAATCAACAAATTTACCCTGCGTGTCAGGATCAAAGTTTTTAACTAAAAACGAACGAGCTCGAAATGGAAAAATTAATTTCGATCGGATCGTCGAGGTACCGCTCGAAAGAATTGAATATTTGATCCAGCCTTTATCACGAGTGAAACTAGATGTCGCGTGAAATCCCAAAATGGTCGCATTTATACTCTCACGAAGTAAATTTATAAGACATTACGAATGGTTCAATTTCTCTTCAATAATGCAATGTAAGATGTTTCATAAATTAAACGAATTGTTTAACTTTAAATTAATAATTGTTAACTTTCTGTAATATTTCATGATGAATAATAAGGTACAAGTTCAACTTTGTACTGTAATGTACGATATGTCGCTATAAAAAAAAATAATCAATTTTTTTATTTTTCTTCAATTTTATTACAATAAAAAGTTTTAGAACCTTTGGTAATTACATGTTAAAAACTATCAATTTCTATATAAAAGAATAATTTACATCTTTTACCAAAATTCCTCCGTGAAATTTTAATTAGTTCAGAAGTCGTACCACTTATCTACAAGGTAACGCGATTAAAAGAAAAAACGTGATATCTTCCTGTGCCCAGATCGAACGCAGTTCCAAATATTCCGACGCCAATGCGTTAATACATTGCCTATACATTGGTGTGTATATTTCACTGCGCACTTATGCGTGTAGCGGGCGTTTTCTAGCACAAGTTTACTAAATAAGTATTTTTATGTGACCCGCGTTTAAGTGATAGAAGCAAAAAACGGAAAAGTACGTTTCCCGCATGTCGCTACTAACAGTAAGCAAAAGATGCGTTTAAACTTCTCCCACGAACAACGTGTTAAGATAGATAACTCTTTCGTAGTTGCGCGGCATCAGGAAAATTTCCATAATACACCAAAGAGTGGCGGCGTAGCGCACGTCTGGACGGATCGTTACGACGCGACGCACGAGACGAGCGCGCGCCCACGATCATTCTCCGTCCACAAGCTTCTCTAACGAAGTAAACACAGAGTGCAGACTCCTTCCTTCGAGGATTCGAAACAATGACGACGACAACGACGACTATAACTATCGGCCAATGACGAGCGGAATTTCGTCTTCCGATGGATGACGAAAAAGAACGAACGGTGTGCGTCGAATTTTTTATCAGCATGCGTCAATGCTCCGAGCTGAATACGCGCTCGTAAACTAAACTCGGAATTGGAATTTTGTCCAGCGCAACGTCACCGGGTTTTGTCATCTTTCGCAAACTTTCATAGCTCTAACTTAATCAACGATTTTATCCCGCGCAAAAATGTGCGTCGATTCTTAAGAGAAGGAACATTTCGTTGCGATTGGGAGCGTTGGTGGGTGAAAGACAAGATCAATCGACTATGAACACGCTCCGTGATCGCTCTCTTGCGTAGAATTGAACTCGAGGACAGAACGTTCGAACGTTTCACTGATCTCCGATCCCCGCATTAATCAATACTCTTTCTGTTTAATCGAGTATCAAATACATTAACGAATTAAGAAAGACAATTCGTAAAGAATCACGTATCCTTTACGTGCGTGCTCACCGAGGAGTCGCACTCCAATGAACGATACCCTTTGAAAGGAAGATAAATACGTAGGTGGTTACTTCGATTTTGAATTAACGTCTTTTCGATAATAGCTCGATAAACGAGTCCTGTCCTGTCCTGTCGATTGAACACGCCAAAGGAAGATGCATCACAGGAGAGGATAAAAGGACAAGACGAAGAAGAAGAAAAAATAACGTGCGTGCATGCGTACGTGAGCGTATGTTGCGTTCGTGCATACAAGAGAGACAGACAGACAGAGAGATAGAGAGAGGACAGACCATCGATCGTCAAGGAGGGTAGAGGCACGTATGCTGAAGCTAAAAAAAAAACGAATATACATCCTTGCAAACAACGATGCGTTGTCTTTAATCTTTCGATATAAGCGATATTTTTGCACAGAAATGCAAAGAAAAGGACCAGCGTACGTGTGAACGTACGACCGAGCAGGGCGGGTCTTTGCTTTACGAGGAAAATCGATGGTAAACACTCGACGAAGAGCTTTTTGAGGACAGATGAACTCATCAAAGAAGAAAAACTCGGCGCGGCGCATCTCGAACGCATAAAGAAATCAAAGCAACGTTTCGAAATCCCACGAATGATCGATCGAACTCTCGACTTCGAAAAATGTTTCTCTTTATTTTTCTTTTAAGGATGGCTTACCTCGCGCCGCGTTGATCTTCTAATAAAATGTCGAAGCCTCGCCTACTCGTTCACTCGTTCGATGTCCTGCCTTGCGCGCGTCTCCACGAAATCGTCGTTGTCGACGACAGTGTTGGTAGACAGTGCTTGGTAAGTAGGTAGGAAGACAGTAGGTAGATGGATTGTAGGCGGCGATGTTGATGGTAGTGTGGTGGTGGTGGTGGTGGTTAACTACCAGTGGCAAGTTCTTTCACGAGTTTCTATGTAACGCGACTGCGCTACGGAACCGACTGACCGCTCCGAAACGAAAGTAACGAGCTTAGACACCGTATGCGTGTACCGTATACGGTACACGAAACGTGTTGAGCCTCGTTGCCGGATTATACGACTTGTGCTGCCACTAGCTGCACTGCTGTTGATGCTCCTGCTGTGGCCGCTGCTGCGTACTACGTGTTGCTGTTGGCGATAGCACCCGTTATTCCGCTTCGCTATGGCCCGTACCAGCTATGCTTCGTTCTTCCAATCTACGCCTCCTGCTTCTTTCTCTTCTCCTCCCCCGCAACCTTTTCGACCGTCTCACTCCCACTACCCCGATGGATCTTGGCAACTCGTCATCCTCCTCTCATTCTTCGCTACGTTCCATCCCTCCACTAAGAGTAGCGAGGTTGCCGCTACTGATATTTTCCCATCCCTCGGTCCAATCTTCTCTTTGTCTCTTTGGTGTACGATAATCTTTTATTTCTCTTTTACCTCCATGTCTCGTTGTTTTTCAAACCATTGGTCGTTACACCGATTACTTCGACTTCTCGTGCAAAACGTGTTAGAGGAAAAATTAACGAAGTCCGCAAAAATTAAGTTAATTAGAAAGGTACGTAAAACGCGATCAAGAAGAAAGAAATGATAGGATGTATGCGCGTTGTTTCTGATTACATTATTTTCTAAATTACTTGCGCACAAACACCGTCAAATGTATATCAAATATAATGCGATTAATATGTAATTTAAATACGTCAACATTTATAAATGAGATTTAGTATATTGTTTGCGTACGCGTGAAAATATTCTTTCAACGATCTTAAACTCCGTTCTCTTTCTCTTGATTTTAAACTCTGACTCGATCGTGATAAATTATCATTACGGTTTGTAAACCGTAGTTAAACGATTAAATAAAAATTATAAGACGATTTAACTCGCAAGACAAAAATGAATTTTGTTCTGTAAATACTATATCGTGAAACATAAGGAACACGTATTTGATGCATGCTTTTATTTCCACCGAGTTCATGGCACTTAAATGACAAATGTTTTTCTTTCTAAATACTGTATCGAATGGTTCCCCGAAAGTCAATAAGAGTCGATGTATTGCGACACAAAATCATTTTCATATATCGCGCGATGCACATCGTATCGGGCTTCCTCTTGGAAAATGCGAATACTGAACGTTCCTCCAGTGAATTAAGTTGTATAGGTTTACCGGTTTGCTAATTATTTTTTAGCAAAAATAATCTCTACGTTGTGTCTAGATATTATTGAAAATGTTTATAAACCATTGCAAACATAGCGGCTTTCGATAACTTTATTGCTATGAAAATTGTGCACAGAAAAAGAATTCGTTCGTCGTGTTCGAAGGCATTTTAGAATTCAACTCGAGACTATAGTCGTAAATGTCACCCGTATTAGATGATATGCACCGTTGGATTGCGTTGGATGAAATTGTAAAATATATAACAAATATACCGTCTCAATGTAACACGTGTACATAACCGAACAACAGATGTATCGTATTTTTTACGTAACGATATTTCAATTAAATGCTTGATTATTAATTATTATTATTATTATTATTATTATTATTATTATAAAAACAAATTTTTAATCAAATAAAACATAGAAAATATTTGTAAATGTACCAAAGCTTATCGTATAGCGTAATATCCATTATACTTTGTTCACCATTTTATAAACGTTATAAAATCATTTTTATAGCGCTTGTTAAAGTAAAACCTTAGCAAAAGCCTTATTCCAAAATAACTTTTCTCACTATTAGAATCAATATGTGGACATTGTGTGTATGCGTGTGTGTGTGTGTGTGTTATAAATTGAAAGTTATACAAAACAAATTACAAAATATTTTAAAAAATTGTTAAAATACACTCCTATAAAATAGTTGAGGATTCGTGCATAAGTTTGTCATTAGTATTTAAAAACTCCAATATGATCAAAGTACCATTCGTGCAATGTCTCTGAGCTAGCAGGTTGACACAAATCAAAAAGAATCATCTACGCACAGAACCAAAAGAGTTAAACGTACGTTAGCGATCGTCAAAAGTGACGCGGCATGGCTGAGTGAATTACATCGACATTAAAGCAATTAAGCGTAGAGTGATGGTCCGATTTGATTCGCTTGACGTATCTTAAATTCAACCAATGTCCAATGTTCTTTTTTACAATCATAAACAACACATACGAAGACCTTCATACCTACGATATCTGCACACGACATTCGTAACTGCGAAGGATCCGTTACTTCTCGCACTGCTGACATGCAATTGTGCGAAGAAAATGAGATCAAGCTCAGGTAATTGCAAACAGCAATTCGAAAGGAAAATAAGCAAGGTGGAAAGTGTGAATATAACTGTTAAAAACCGAACCTAACAAGTCAAAGATAATGACAAGATAAAGAAGTTTTCCTCTTATCTGAAACAATATTAATATATTTTATAAAAATATTTCAATACTCTATATACTATTTCCATTAATAATTAAAATATTAATTGATAATAAAAAAATATTAATTGAGCACATAACCATATTACTTATTTATAAATGGTCATTAATGGTCATACTCTGTTATTCGTTAGAAAGAGTACGTAGAAGATCAAAAAATAATCACGTATTATAACTGATTTTAATGTATTATCGTGGAATTTGCTAAATCAATTTATCGATAGGTATTCAATGACTTAAAAATAACTACAACGTAAATTAAGATTGCTTTCAAAAATAAACATTTATTTCAAAATTAATGCTTATCAGCTGTATCCTAAAAATTAAGATTTCTATGCTATACACCGAATGTGTACAGGTGTTTTCTTAAGATATCTTCATACCATTATTAAGTTGCGTACAGAATTGCATAGTACCATAATGAATTCCACAGCGAATTCAAACTCTTTCTGATTTACAATGTCACATGATTTCCTTACATATGTATATTACATTCAAATCATAGTACCACACGTACATATCTACTGATTCAACATTTGAAATCATGCTTACAAACTGGCTCACTCTTATCTTTTATCACCAAACTTAACTGATTCATGTTCGTATCGCACTTTCTAAATATCTTTGTAAAGTTTAAATTGATAGTACCGCTAAATGGTGATATCACATTTATGGTTCAGAATATATGCTGCCTAGCCAATGACAAAAACTCGTAGGTCTAGACAGCATCTTTTACAGATTGTACCAGCTCCCCAAATGAAGTTTCCAAGCATTGTCGTAGTTCGGCATAACTTACTACCAATACACTTTGTTCGTCCCGAGACATCAAGCATATCTACAAATATCATTCATCAATTATAGAAAGAAAGAGTACCAAATACAAACAAAATTTTCTCTGCGCAATTTCGTATACTATTACTTTATAGAAACAGTTATACCTTATCGTGAGATCCCGAATCGAGTTTATTCAAACACAATACGACATGTGCCATATCTAGCCAAGGCCTCCCATCCGCTGCAACTTGGTGGAAAACATAATCCCTAAACAATTTAAGCATATAACGATCACCAGTCTCAGCCCACGTAGGTTCCATATTAAGCTCGGGCCTTTCATTAATTGTGGCCAATTTCACGAGTAATTTAAATAATCTCCCATTCTCTAGTTCCTTCGCAAGCTCGTTCTCTAATACGTCAGATCGGAGCTGAGCTGCATCTAATTGAGTATAAAATCGGGCTCCGATCATTGGCATGAGATCCGTTACGCTTCTGCGCGCTTGATTCGATAGTAAATATCTGTAACAATTATACGTGCAATATATAATATAAAATATAAGATATTATGTATAACTATGATTAAGTATAAAACGTGTACAAACAGAATGAGATTCCGGAGATCAGTGGAATAAGAACGTGCAACAAGTTCAAGAAAGGCCTGCATATTGTCGCGATGGACGGCAAGAAGACTACGACACGCCAATGCTAGTACTAATTTTCCTAGAGCTATTAAATCTTCTTGCTGATAATGATGTATAAGTGTTAATGAATTTTCAGTGTTTCCATCGAATGTGACGACATCCGGTATAGCAACACAACTTAATCGTAATCGAGTTCGTGATGTTAATAACACTTTGGTGGGATCCAAACATCTATATGCTAAACCTGGAAAATTCATTCGGGCATTACAATTGATTATTCTAAGTATATGAATAAATTAATAGATTTGTACGAACCAGCTGCATGAATGACACGTAGTGCGGCAGTGAGTTGAATGATATAGCTCCAGATAACACTTTCTGGAAGCATACTGCTTTGTTGTCTAAGAAAAGTATTCTTAGTATGACTGTATGGTCGCGGTGCATTAGGATCTGAAGAGAATGGATCTGTGTATCCATTGAGTTCAGTCGTAGAAAAATGCATACTTAGAAGTGTTTCTGATCCAGGATGATAATCGTAAACAAATATCATTGCTGAAATAATATTAATTTAGCGAAATAATATTCAAATGGACGGAATAATATCAAATGGAAATATATGTAAATAATAGTTCAGAACATACAATGATCACCGAAGGCCTTGGTAGTAAAGACTTCTCTTAATTGAACCAAATTAGTATGTGCGAGCCGTTTCCACATATCTACCAACACCATACATTTTGTGTGGGAGAGTCTGAAATCTATGAAGATATCAAACATGTATGTAGATATAATAATAATAAGAAGAAGAAGAAGAAGAAGAAGAAGAAGAAGAAGAAACAGAAAAAAAGAAAAAAAAGAAGGAAAAGATAGAAAAAAAATTATAACAATACAAATGATATAAATGATTATGAATGAAATGATAACGATCATCACGATAAAATCAATAAATATATAATATATACAACATAGAGATAAAATTCGGAATAATTGGCCTTATTTGGTTTAGTATCTGTTTAGTATTTATTAATACTTTAAAATTGGTGTATTATCGGTAGTCATAGTAGAATGTTTTTTCCTAGCTAATAATTATATTCAAACCTACCATGAATACGGCGTAAACAATAACGGGTTCCAGTCTTGACGCTAGTTGCTTTATATGTTGAGGTTCGATATCCAAGCACCAATGATGCAGGTTTATGAATAGGTTCCAACGGGCATAATTCATGATAATTATCTACCTCGTTAGGTAAATCTGGAAACCTTACCACGTCAGGTTGTGCTAATACTAGTGCATTTTTTTGAAGAATATCCACTCGTAAGTTTTCACTGATAAAAAAACTAGGAGTTGCTTGCGGGGGAGGCGAAGAAGGAGCAGAGGAGCTATTAGACGAGGGAGTCTTCGTCGTTTTCACAGGCTGGAGATGCGAAGGTGTACCTGGATAGACGTAGCCTATGTGACCTGCACCTACTGTAGAAATCTAAAGCAATAAGAACCAACGCTCTTTTTTTAGATAATATTGTAAAAAGATTCCATAAAAATTTTACCTGAAATATACATTATCCGACCAATTTATGCAACCTCAAACATTTCTCTGAATTGTAACAGTTATCGCATATTGCTAGTGATTTAGTTTAAAATATACGTTATATGAATTTTTATTATACTATATTATTAAATTATATTATAAAACACCCGTTATACGAGACAGTTTATCGCGTTGTACGAGTACTAGTCGCAAATTTTATCGCCATGTTATTCGAATTCACGTTATAAGGAAGCGTATTATATGAGACTCTATTGTAATTAAACCATATGACTGCAATATAAGTTAAATATTAATTTCAAACACTACTTACACCATCCGTTCCTTCTTCACCTCCGGCTACATCCGTTGCAGCATTACCAAGGTAAAAATATGTAGTACCACCTACACTCTCCTGAGAGTGATAGGAATTATTGAAAAGATTCGGCGAACTACTGTTACTACCAGTGAGTCCTCTACCTGGTACAAATTCTGGACTGGCAGTTACTTTCTTATGGGAGCCCAAAGAAAGGTTCGATAAATGTTTCGTCACAGTGCTAGTGTTTAACATTGCTCCAGGACTTTGACGATTCTATTTAAATTCAACAGAGGACAAACAAATACATGCAGTGATGTGTTAAAATAAAAAATTACAAACTATAATATATTGCAAATTATTTCTCCACGATATTTAATTACGAAAGCGAGTTCTTTAAAACCCATACCATACCATGTAGGTAGCAAGTTTGGACTCCAATGGAACTCCGTTTGTTTGAGAAGTATATACAACAAACATTGAAGGGTCCATCTCTCCTTCAACCACCGCATTTACTACTGTCACACTTAATTCTTGCTTCTACTCCTTTTTATATTCTTCTTTTATCAAAATTCCACTCGCTCTATCCTCTTAACCAACACTATTGAGAATAATCTATTTTAATAACTCATTTGCATTCTACTATGTTTTGTCCAGAGTTCACTCCTCGATCTGTAATATATCTTACAAATTTTTGAATGAAATGACAAATTAAAGAAATAATTATTTCTAAAATCATCTTTTTGTATAATTTTAATTCTGAACAAACGATAAGGATAAGACTAATTTTTGATGTTATATTTTCAAGAAACATTGGTAATTATTCTTGAAATTTGTAAATTTCACAGCCTTTTCAATAATTTAATAAACATACGTTAAAAATATAAAAGCTATTCTCTATTGTATTAAAATATACATTACATAATATACTTGCGATATAAATTATGTTCTACATAAAACAGTAAAAACTCTTTTACTATTTCTGTCGTTTTCTATTTTATTTTTAAAATAATACTCTTAGATATACTCATACTTTAAAAATGATAGATAATTTTAATTATAAATTCATTTCATTAATAAATCACAAAATATGTATTTATTGTAATTTTTTTTTACTCTCCTTTTATGTTTCCTAATAAAAGGAAAACAAGGGAGAACGAGAAAATATTATCAAACGCAATATAACTGTACCCAATATAGAAACAAAACTATAAATTTTATGCTGTGTCTTACAATAAACAATAACAATCGACTAAAAAAAAGAGAGAGTGAGAGAGAGAGAGGAAGAGTGTGCAAGAGAACGAGAGAGACAAAGAGAGAGATACCGATGATTTCGTGCGATACGTTGTAACATCGACCATTTCAACGAGTCGCAAAAAAAAGAATTACGATATGTCAAGCACAAGTCAAACACGCTATAGCAATGGCAGCTGATTTTGACAATACTTCGAAAAGCCACATACGGCGATATAACCTTGACTCCTATATTATCACAAATTCGCGTACACGCGAGAACTCTCACCGTAAAAACATAGCCAATCGTGTCGTACCGCGATATAATAACCGAATAAACCGATTCGATAACCTGCAAAAAATGTGAAATGAAAAACGAAAGAGAAATACAACACCGCGTTAACATAACCCAATCGTGCACTGTCACTGATGTCGCGTCGGTATCAAACGGCGGCAAAATTCCGAGTTCCACGCGGAGCTTTCTTGAACGTCTCCTTACAAAGTAGAATATTGAACTGATCTTTACAGCAACGAAATATCGTAGCCTGACCGTCGTACTATTATAACATGTTTCCAGCCAATAGATAAACCAGGTCTCCCACTCGGGCTTCTATGTTTATGGTGTTCTCCCGTAAGTCACCGCTCTTATTTTTCTTCCTTTCTCCTTCCCGTTCTTTCATTCTTTCTCTTACTCTCTCCCTCTCCCGTTCCCTCTCCCACATATTCATGTCCTTCGATCGCAGCTGTCCATAGCGATTTGTCTTTGGTCGTAAAAGATAGACAGCTGTATATTTACCATAGTTGTAAATCAAGCATTTTTTAATAATATTTTTACATTTTTACTTTAAAATTATAATTGAATTTTAGCTACAGCTTATGAAATTTCGTATAATGATTTTGATTCATGCGTATTATAATATTGGTTTGTAATTAGTTTATAGATCTAATATTTATTCGTGTCGAAATATATTAGATATCGAGTAACTTCGATTACGTAGAGATAAACTATAAAAATGAGCTCGATAAATAACGAATGCTTGGCAATATCCGAATATTTATAATATGTATTTTCAAAAAAACATCGACATGAATTGTGATCTGTGCTATTTATTAATGCATGCTCTCAATTTCTATCTATATGCGTAGAATCTTAGAAATGAATTTAAATATCGATGCTTTCTCAATTGTCAAGGTCCATAATATATTTTTGTTTAATTTCTTCGAAAATTATAAAAAATTTCCTAATATAAGCTTTACTATACGTTAGTACATTAGTTTTAGAAATCATAAGAGAATATTTTAAAAAGATCTTCGAAATTATTTTATTGTAGAAATATCATCAATCATTTTAAGTTCGACATAATTTAAATATATTTCTTCCTTGGCTCTTACAATGCCATGCTTAGTTGATACGTCTTATGGATGTCGTACAGGTATATACATTAGGACATTCAATCAAGTGTGTGGATGCGTATATACGTTCATAGAGTTATTCCAAACGCTATGGACACGTTACGCGTCATAGGTATATAAGATTATATGATATCCACGCATACAGCGTCCTCTTAGATCATACCGCTTTGAATTAAACGAAGGTGAAAGTTCGTCGTCCTTTTCTTTGAAATCATAATACAATACAATACAATACAATACAATACAATACAATACAATACGATCCTCTGTACGGGCCTACCCTAAATGGAAATCGAACAACCTAATCCATTTTCTGAAGCCATTAAGAAACATCGGTTGCTTGGGATCTTCATGATTATTACCAGGACTATAAAAAATCCATTCCGTTAAAATTGTCGTAACGTTTTTTCGCATTGGGATTTTCTCAACGAGGTATAATTAAGAGAGGATTAGATAAGAAGCGGTCTAAGAAGAAAACGGTCGAACAAATTTTGGGAAATTCCATTACCAAAAAGTGAAAATCATTTAGAAACGCCGTTTTACCCAAACAACGTTTTTGACTGCCTATCGACGGCCACTTTTAATCTTGAATCTTAAAGTTCAATTTCGATTTCCACGCCTTCTACATTTTGTATTTTATATGTTAATTTAACTTTAATCAATTAAACTCAAAATTGTATTCTGTTCTATCATCTGTCACCTGTCTCAATCTAACGAAAAGGACATTCACTATGAAGCCGAGTCCGCAGGAGAGCTGAGAGAAGAGAGTATTAACATTGTGTTGAGAACCTCTACGATTTCGGGTTAGTGTACGAAAACGGCAAAAATAATTTTCCCTTTGAAATAAGGGGTAGATTCTGATTTATGGGCCAAATCTTCAATTTGTCCAATTTGAAGTCGTGATCGAGATCGAAACGTAACAAATAAATAAAAATTTCGCAAACAATTGATTTTGTAAATTTTATATAATTAGTTCTAAAAATACTTCTGTTTATTATCAAAGCCTTCAAATTGAGTAAAAATTAAAACAATATCAATTTATCGATATTGAATTCCGAAACGTATCTTGGTTTATGTAAAAACATTCGGTATTTGGCAATATCATAGGTAGAAGTATGATCAATATAAATGTCAAGTAATTAATTGATTAAAAATTTATATAATAATTTATCGCGCTTCTATTTTTTTAAACAGTAATGTCACAAAATTTAAAAATAGTTCTTTATGTATCTGTCTTCCTTATTGTCAACTGCATTTATTATTTGTTGTACTATTGGACATAATTTATGAACAATTACCATAAAGAAAATGCGTACCCCAATTTACTTGACCAGTCATATCTCATTTGTTTTATTTTCAAACGATTTGATTGAATAAGATACCTTCAGAAATTTTTTTTTTCTCTACAGTAATTAACATTTTCTCCGTATTAATTTCTTAGAACGTAACTTTTGTAATTACACGAAATAAAATAATTATTATCGACATAACATATAAACACCAATCGAAACTATTATATGTCACATGAAGTTAGTCGAATATCAATAATTGGTTTTTTTTCTTCCTCGTTCATTGATATAAAGTATTAATCCTGTATAATTGTTAATATAACATATTTTTCCATTTATATTAATATTTTAACAATTCTTAGATGTTTAAATGAATGTTTTTTCTCGATATATTAAATGGAATAGTTTAAATAGTCATGACAATTATTTATTAGTAAATAAGTAATCCTAGAAAATAAATATCGATTTATAATAAGCTTAAGTTTATCGTAAAATCGTTGCGGATATTTTAAGAATGTAATACTTTAAAAAATCAAATTATAATATCGCGTGTACAAATTATTGTGATTCATTGCATATATTTGGCATGAAAATATAAAACTCCATTACTATCATTACAGCAGTGAACGAAGGAATAACTGTTTTGGAAGAGACGTTTTAAGAATGCACATGAATGAATAAGCGTGAAGTATCCCAGTATATTTTACTTTTCGTCTCACTACGTAGCCCAGTGAAAGTTACTAGCGGCGTGTTGTATACCTGGAGAACGCTTAGCGAGGTCGGGATAAGAGAAAGCAAGAGCATGCTCGCTAGCGATTTTGATTGACTCGTCTGCCTGGCGGCCGTTGCTTACACTAACATCGATGTGAGCGCCGCCTAGGGTTGACTATGCTGCTACACAGCTAAACTTGATCAATCTGGAAGTAGGTGCGAGTAGAATCGGTTTGAACTTCCTTGCGATTGATTTTACTTGACTTTGATAAAAAGCTCAAACTAAAATTGGATATAAAATATCAAAAATGATTATTCCTGTGCGCTGTTTCACGTGTGGAAAAGTGATTGGTAATAAGTGGGAAGCTTATCTTGGTTTGCTACAAGCGGAGTACACCGAAGGGTAATAACTAAAACATTTGTCGTAGTATATAATCTCCAAAAGGTTGATCGTAAGCTTAGAATTTTGTAGTGATTCTTAATGTAATAAAATGTTTAAAATTTAAGGAATATCAATAATGCTTAAATTTAATTATTGTATTTTCTTACGGAAAAATTATTTTATAACTGATTACAAAATTCTAAATTGTAATACAAACACATAAAGCAGTATATTTTATATAAAATACTTTATCTATACAAATTAAATTAATAAATATATATATATATATATATATATATATATATAGCGTTATATACCGTATCTTTTTAACAAATATTTATCGATAATAAATTCATAAGAATTATTTCTGTTACATTAATTATAGTGATGCTCTAGATGCACTAGGGCTAAAACGTTATTGCTGCCGTCGAATGCTTCTTGGACACGTAGATCTTATAGAAAAACTTTTGAACTACGCACCATTAGAAAAATAAATTGGTATTTTATAATTTATTTCTATATTTCTGTATGTATGTGAATCCCTTAAGATGTTAATTGTATTCTGAAAAATGCAATACAATTCTGAAATGCAATTTCTGTTTGTATCATTTATTATATCAAAAGGTAACATTTTTTATTAAAATAAAATTGTTCATGATGTAATGAAATAGAGAACAAGATATTAAATACAACATTTTTTATAAGATATAAAATATTGTATATTTTATTTCAGGAGCTAATACCTTCTACATTTTTATACCGTAAATATTAAAAGTTTTAATACATATGATACAAAAACACTTTCAATTGTGAAAAATAATTATTTATTTAAATCAAATCATAGTAATAAGTTATAATGTCCATAAATATACGAAATAATAAAATTTTTGTATTTTTAATTTAAAAATATGTCTTTATGTTAAATGCAATCTATAGAGATCAATTTACATATATCGTTTCAATACATCATTGATTTTTAGAATGATTGTACGTTTCTGAACACTTATTTTTTACATACATAAAAGTTGTATTACATAGGCAGAAAATACAATCAGAATAATATACAGAAACTAATATAGTATAGTAGGCTAAATATAATATAAGAACGCAGGCAGTTACTATTTATCATATTTGTAATTATTTTGTTTACATAAAATTGTTTGTGAATGCCTAGTTTATAATATGGAATTATAAAGATAATTTGTACAGTGCTGTTTATTGCACTTGCAAGGAAACAAAGTTTATGGATATTTAAATGTTTATTGTGAAATTCAATTTATGTTGCATCTCCACAATTTATCATTAATCACCACTTAAACAGAGACTGTTCTTTATGATTAAAATACTGTTCAGCTTATTCTTAACCTAAGTTTCCTTAAAAGTTGTTAAATTTGAAAATGACGTATTATAGTCCTCTGAAAAAGTTGCTATAATTAATTATAAATATGCTAAATATAGTTAACTCGTTGAGCGCGACACCGATTTTGCTATAGTTTTTAGTTTCAGGCGGTAGCGAGCACTTGGAAGTAAGTTCTCAATGAATAGTTGTGATAGAGTGAGACATGCACAATGCGGTAATGACTTCGTTTTACTTCGTTTCCACCTTTTGTTTGGAAGTGCATAAAATCCGAAAATAAGACTTGTTATGTTAATAAGAAATGTTATAAGACAAATGTAAAAGCATCGTTTTGTAATAAATGTAAATTTCAACCTTACCTTTGTTTGAAATCTTTTAATAAACTGCATTAAAGAAGTATACATATACCTTTCATATTATATTAATTACATTTTTTTTTAAATTTGATATTCTAGGTCTGGCGTTACGAGAACGAAAAGTTTATTGCTGGTTCCTAAGAACCGATGCAGCGCTCAACATGTTTTTTAAATAGCAATTTATTATCAATACTTTATTTCCTATATTTTTTAATTGTGTTATTAATTTTTTAGTTCTTAAATAATAATTTCCTTGTTGTTTTATTTATTTAAATAATATTTAAAAGTATTCATGTGGTATAATCCATATTCTTTACATAATAAATTATTGCAATTTATGTACGATTGTTTAATATCGTTATTTGTATGTAATCTTTAAAACTGTAAAATATTTGATGTACAAAGTCAGTGAAAAAAGCTACCAAGTTATGAAAGTTTGAATTAATAGAAAAAATATGATATCAACAAAAACTGTATTTAATTAACTATACGAGCTTACAATCTTTGTTAAGGCACTATGAGATCCAAATACTAAAGCTAACAAGCCAACTATACATACAATAATATTTTTTACTACTATCCAATTTCCTGGTCCAAAACCAATATCCCAATATGTTATAACTTCTATCACTGCTGGCATTATGAGACCAAGAATAGAAAAACAAAATGCACCGATCAAAGCGATAAATGGTCCAATATTTGGTACTGCTACTGCAAGTAATACTGCAATAAAAGATATTAATTAATATTGATTAAACGAATTGCTAGTTTACTGTAATATATCAAAATATATGGAAAATAGAACTAATGATCTATATCAGTGTTTCCCAAATTTTCGATATTTGTGTACCCCTTTTATAATTTTTGTAACACTGAGTACCCCTTGTAAAAAAAAATTAAGTTGCTTGTTGCATCAGGCACAGCCAATGCCCGGTGCACAGTGTATCACCACCAAACTCTTCTCATCCCCCAGGGGGTACGCATACTTATATTTGGGAAAACACTGATTAAATTAGTACAATTAATAAAGCAATTTACCTGCTCCAATTACCATAACTGTTCTAAGTATGTAATTTGCTAAAACTGGTTTTTTCTGAAAACGATCTTTTATTCCACTCCATGCTATGTCAAGACAAACATAAAACTGTAGGCCAAATGTACAGTAAACTGCCAAACCTATGAGTACTTGAACAACTTGGGCGGGACTGTAAAATATATCAAAGTTTGTCATATTATATGTAAATATTCAATATTTGATTGAAATATATAGTTTCTTATTACTATCTTACATTTCTTCTGTTGGTAAATTCAAAGTGATACTATCAAATGTTTTATCTTGATACTTCACATATCCCAAGAACCCAAGGAAAATATATATTAGTGTTACACCAGACATTCCTTTATTAAGAACTCCGCAAATTCCAACAAAATGTTGCGGTGTTTTCATATTATTTTCCAAAGGCATTACTACACCTGCAGAAAATTTTTCAGTGATTATAATAAGTATTTATTTATAATTGAATCTAAATGAATGTAAGTACCTATTGCTTCCATAGCAAAAATTGTAATACTAAAGAATTGTGGAAAATCTTCGATAGGCGCAACTAAGGGCACAGTATTGATTGGTGGAAGATCCCAGACTAAATAATAAAATGTTATTCCTAGACCAGTTCCCATGAATATATTAGCTACCATCGAAACAGGTGCAAGATACTTTAAGTTGGGTATCCAACTTAGTAGTATAAGCGGTATCAATAGACAAGCCGTAATTTCTCTAATAATGGTATCGTCGGAAATGCCCGGATTATAATGTTTAATGATTTTTTCGAAATTAGCGGCAACAATAACTGCGTATACGCTGCAGGTACCAAAGTATGTTGCAAACAAACTAATTTGAATGAGATATCTATGGATAAAAATATTTAACATTTCATAAATTTTACAAATTGTACAAATTAATTTATATATATATATGTTCGTTAAATAATATGAACCTAGATGGTTTTACGAATTTTCTCGCCCATTCTGGTCCAGTTGAAAATGCTACTTCTGATATATCTGCATAATCCATTTTCGTTCTTCGTGTTTTGTAGTACAATACATGGGCACATTTGACCTATAATGAAACTTATCGTTAATGAAATTTGTGTTTGGCAAATTACTACTATCAAAATACTACGTTTAAATGACAAAGTTCTAATTCCTAATAAAATTATACTTACTAAAATATACGCACAATGTGTACATATAAAGGCAACGAAAATTGTTGCAAATATCCCGACAAGAAGTCCAGCACATTTGAAAGCAACAGGCATAGCCAATATACCCGTGCCAAGAGAAGCTTTTAACAAATGCGTCAATGTGTCACAGTCCCTAATGTGGAAACAAAAATAGTGCTGATTTTATTCAGATACATTAACTTGAAATTTTTTAATGTTTTATACATAACAAAACAAGTACTTTATCATTTAGTATTATATGTAGGAACTACAATAACTCGCTTACGTTGTTGGATTTTCCACTTTACGTTCGATGAAAGGATCAAATCCTTTTCCATCTGCTTGTCCTGTTTCAACATCGCGTGATACAACCTGGACTTTGTATCTAAAATTAACAAATAATATATATTTTTGGATATTATTAAGGAATTATCATTATTTAATCAACAAATTACCTGACAAGTTATTTTATAGAATTTAATATTTACCTTAAATTGTTCAAATATTGTCGAAAATAATTTAATAACAAGTTTCTTATATTATAAAAATAAATATAATTTGCATAAAGATATACGTTAATGTTCTTATCTCTATTTGCATAATGTTGCAATATGCGTTAATATCAAACATGTAAATAATTGTACTATCAATTTTTCTATGTCTTTGATAAGACTGATTTGCGTATGACTTATAATTCCATACTTCATTTTATTACAAATGACAGTTTAGTTATATACAGTAACTAATATAAAAACTATTCAGATTATTCTCATAGAAAATATTGAATATAACACATCGGCTGATAAGTTTCCGGTCTGGCAGACAGATGGCGCCACAAATACAAAATTAATATTTTTTAGAAAGTACTAACCTTCAAAAAATAACTAAAAATTTCATGACGATTTAACGTTTGGTTCAAAAGTTACAGTGGTAACAATGGAAAAAGAAGAATTTCGTGTGTTGATAAAACATAGCTTTTTGACGGGAAAAAACACTGTTAAAACGAAAGCTTGGTTTGATAAGTATTATCCGATCGATTATTATTAACTGGTTAGCTGAATTTTAACGTGGTCGTACGAACACCGATGATGCAACACGTTCTGGTCGCCCAAAAGAGGTGATTACATCAGAAAACATCAAAAAAGTCCACAAAATGGTTTTGGTAATCGTAAAGTGAAGATACAAGAGGTAGCTGACACTCTAAAGATACCAAAGGAACGTGTAGGCTTTATTTTGCATTACCTTTTAGACCGGGAACTTATCAGCCGATATGTTATATATTGGAGGTACTGGAAAGTATTTTCGTTTTTCTTGGTGTTAAAATAAAACAAAATTAAGTGAACAAAATTATTTTTTAATGAATAATATAGTTTCTATCATGATCTATGACATTGCCATTTATCGGAAAAGCTAAAGATTCTCTTTTTATAAAATTCCTAATATTTTAAAAAAAATATTGTTTAAGAGTCATTTTGACATCGTTCATATTTATTAGGGATTTGTTCCTCAAGAAGTGTTCTAATAACATAATTAACAAACTAATAACAATAAGTGGTAATCAGAGGACTTACAAATTACACTGATGGAAGAAACAAAAAAACTTTCCAGTACCCCTAATACATATGTATTGTAAAATACTGATTCTAAGAAAATTAAAAAACATGATATCATAACATCAAATAATTGCCTTATGTGTATAATTCAATTATTATATTTTTCATTAGCAATTCTGAGACAATTAAATGATGTTAAGCTATTTTATAATTATAAAATTAATAGTTAAATGAACTCTATTATAAATTAATACATCTTTATAAAAGAGGTTTCAGATGTTTTCCATTCGATCAAAAGTATTAAAATATTTTAGTGGAAATAAAAAACGTTTTTCGTATTATATTGGAAATACATTGTCTGTAATTGTTTATGTTTGAATCTTCGTGTCGGTGCCAATAGATGATTTTACAATTTTTATAAAACATTGAAACACATGTTTCGCGAACGTTAAGTATATTTATGAAGTTAAGCATTATTGTGGTGTCCTTATACATTGACAATGTACAATGGCAATGACATTGTAGTTGGCAAGAAAGTAACTTAGGTATCATAGTGTAAAATAAAATTCAATTTTTTATACAAAGAAAGAACTATAATCAATTATATGTTTCACATTTTGGTCCATGACCTTTTGCCATTAAAAAAAATGTATCACTATTTATTTGTGAAAACCAAAATTACTTTCTGACCAATCCAATAATTGGATCAGTCTATTTTCTTTTACGTATTAGATATTAAGGTCGAGTCTTGATACTACTATACTACTGGTAATAGAGATTACAAAATATAAATAAAACATACATACGTGCATATATTAGGTCTACCGGAGAGTTCTGTCCGTTTTTAAATTATTTGCAATAAATTAATTACGGTATATATCGAGTACATACGTAGAAATACTGTAGTTGCAACAGTCAATGTTGAAATTTGAGATGATATTATTTGACAAAGTATTCCGGTAGACCTAATATATAAACGTCCATTTACTATCAAGAAAAAAATATTTTCAAGAGATGTTATAAATTCAAAGATTTTGTTTTAATTGTATGTAGGATAGTAAATAAATAAAAAAGTTATTATCTTACTTGCTAGGTAACACACCATCCTTTATAATGGATCCATCCTGAGGCAAGAAGGTATCCAATTCTGTTGGTAGCTTATTTTTTTCTTCAGTCTGTTGTAACGATAAAAAAAGACGATAAAAATGCAACGCATTTAAACTTACAATATATTTAAGATTTAAGTAAATAAGATTAATTCTATTAAATATACAATGAAAAGTTATTTATTGAAAACTGATAAGGATTGTGAAAAGTTATTATCGACTTACCATATTGTCTATTATGATGAAACTTTGTGCTTTACGTCACTTGGGAACTTAGACTCTATAACAAAAATGAAAAGAACTAAATTTTTGACAAAATATTTATTTATTTTTATATTTATATTTTTTATACTATAAAAAATACTGCGTTTGAACTTTCTTAGAAACTGATAACTCTTTTAAAATGATACGTAAGTCAAGTTAAAGTGATATGTAAATAAAATACATAAGCAAGTAATGATACGACATATGATAATATGGCGAACTACATTTTTTCTTCATTTTCACTCGTTTTGTCGATCCTTATTATTAATTAGTATTTTCCAAAGAAACATTCAAACTAAAAAATACAAACATATTTATATGTACATATTTCAATGATGTATAAAAATTATCAATTAAAGAAAAAAAATTGTACATTTCATGAATCGACAAATATACGAAGATGATTCGTGTTTGATCAAAACAAATAGCTTGATTCATAAATGGACGAACAATGGAAACTTATATTCGATTAGCATCTATAACAACTTTTCTTATTTATAAAATAATCAAAGGAGGAATTCAGAGTCTTTGTTGATGTTTGCATATAGAATTTTATCTACATGATCCAACTTTCGATTTTGTAATCATCTCATAAAAGCCAAGAAAATTATTTTAATAGAGAATTTGACAAATGTAAATGTAAAAAGTGAGAGATTGCGCTTATCGTACGAACTTTTAACACGAACTCGTAACTTGTTTTCGTCGATATGATGAATTACGAAAAAAGCTTGTGCCTACAACGATAAAAATACCTTTACCATGCGACCGTAAGGTCATTGCGATAAAACACTTCCTTCCTTTCACAAAGCCTTGGTATTTCTACGCTTACAATCTTTTTGGCAATTAACTATTGTACAGTCGAAGATCGTAAAAATGTTTAAAAAAGTGTAAAGATTTCACTGCCCATGGCTGGCTGACTATAATAAATCACATATCTTTTTTAAAATTAATTCTCTTTCTATAAGATTATTGAAAGGTTTGCGGTATTTTGTTCTTAAAATTTTGAGAAGAATATAGGAGAAAGCCGTTCGATCCGTAGATGAAATACACGTATATAATTTTAATTCGAAAGAAGTATATCGTATTCCATTGAAGCACTGAGGAATTAACGAATTAACATGATCGAACGTCGATGCAATTTCATTAGACGTAACCATTTTATGAAAGCGGAAAATGCCCAATGCAATGTGTTTCCGCGTTCACGAACTTCGACCTTGGCTATCATAATTGCGTATGAGTGAAAATGACGCAAATACATTTTATCATAAAATACATATACGTAATTCGATGGACTGAATTGCAAGAATAGTATTATGACTACGATTCATCGTGATGCGAATAGTAAAACTAGCATTTATCAAGACGAAAAATATTTCCAATGTTTACGTAACAAGTAGAGTAGTTCAAAGTTACTGGTAAACATGGTAACTTGATGTTTCATAGAAGATATGTAACGCCTGTCTTGTAAAAACAAACATAATTGATACACACAAACCTGGTTAAATTTGCTCATCGGTAGATTTTATTTTCGAATACTGAAATTGAAATTTGTTGAATCGATGTTATGAATTCTCTCATCTTTTTTATAGGAATTTTATAATTATATATACTATACAAGGCAAGTCTCATACATAATCCCTTAAATTATTTGTTGTACAAAAATGTTTTTAATAAATGTTGTATAATTTCTAGGCGGACATACAGTGCTGTAATCTTGTTTTGTTACTTTGTTTTTTTTTATCGAGATACGATTATTAATTATAAACCCTTTTTAATATAATACATATTTTTTAACGTAGAATTTAATGCTTTATCCGAATTCGAGAAAACAATTAAATATTCTGCTTAAAAAACTGTAAGTAACTCTTGTATTTCGATACAAAAAAGCAAAGTAAGAAAAAACAGATTACAGCACTGTATGTCTTCAGAAATAATGCAACATTTATTCAAAATATTTTTTCGTACAACAAATAATTTAGAAGTTATTTGAAATCATTATGTTTTGAGACACTCCCCGCAGAGTTAAAATGGTATTGAAATTATAATTTTTAATAAGCGATGTTTGTATTAGTAATTAACATTCCCTGCTATGTGTATCAATTTGAGTGTATACTTTTTTCATTATTATTTATATTTATTTAATTTATATATTGTGCACTTTGTTGTTTGAATGTTTACAATCACCAAAAAAAATACACTTCCGGTCAAAAACAAGGAAAGATAAGCATTTTTTTGCAAATTTATCAAACTTTTAGCGCGTAACGTTTCCGGTACAAGTGACGTGGAAAAGACACTTCGGGGAAAGCAGCTTGGCACAGAACATGTTAGAATATATAAAAGAATTTGGTTCAAAAATGTACCTTTGATATAAGCACTTCTTTTTAAATTGGAATTAAATGAAATTATTAATTATAATATTTGAAATTATTACTGATAATAGTGAGTACTGGTAATAGAAGTGAAATTATTACTTATAATAAGGTATTACTTATAATATAGTTAATAAGGACAGATAGCAGAGAGATAAATGAAGACATAGAAAGATAAAATAACAAAGCTTTTGCTTAAATATATTTTGCAATATTTAAACGTACGTCGTGCATAGTGAAATTTGTGAAATAACGGTATTATCGATGAGTCATTCTTCTAAGCCGTAAAAACTTCTTCATTTTCCGAGCCTATTATTACCTACAGATTATTTGACATATTTAACGTTAGACAAGCCAAAAATATCGACGAACGCAGTCTTTCAAAAAATCTCTCTGGCATTTTTTTGTAGATTTTTAAAATGAGAACATATACTCCTACTTTTTGTAACGTCTTCTATTTTATGTGAATACAAGACGTGTGCCAAATATGCAAATTTAAGTCAATACTGCGACACTGATTTGTTCATAGTTATAGAAACAATATTCTTCCCGCTAGATAACCCACATTCGATATTGCATTCTGAACATTCAGTTTGGGAGTTCCAGCTGTTATAATTAGGAATGTAACCTATAGCTACGGTAAGCTAGCCTTAAAATATACGCTAAGAGAAAGGAAGACCAACGAAGTTTTTGAAGAAGATATCGTTATGAGCTTGAAAAAACATAGAATGTATTCGATATAGTAAAAATCGAGAAAACATAATTGGTGGTGTTTTATTATACATAATAGGCATTGTAGCACTTACTATCAAATTAAACTCGTTAAATTATCGTGAATCTTAATCGATAATAAATTAATATTCGTAGGAATTAATGTAAATTTACGACTTATGCATGAAGTAATAATGATATTTACAATAGAATCCACATTTTTTTGGAATATCTGTCGAAAATCATCTTAAATTCGTCATTTATTGGGTCGTTGGAAAAGTCAAGTCGTGTTTAGTAACAGATGGCGATTGTTCATTTTGAAAGTACTAGAGGTATTTGGATCTATGTTATTATTATGTCAATTGACAGCTGATTGTTTCAATTCCATTAAAAAAAAATTGATCAATTTTTTTTCCTTTTTTACAGCTTTTATGACAAGTTGAAGATGAAAAATCAAACTTTGCATCTTCGTTGTATTTTGTTTTACTTCCGTAATGGAAAGAACGCGCGTTAAGCTTGTAAAAAGTTGCTTAAAGTTTACGATGACAACGTTCTATAAGAACGTCAGTGTCAACGATGTTCACGTAGTTCACGAATTTTCGTGCTGGTGATTCTGACCTTAACAACGTTCCTCGGCCAACAAGGTCAACCGAGATTGATGACGACAAAATAAAGGTATTAATTGAGTCAAACCTACGTTACACGATAAGAGGAATTGCAGAAACATTGAAGATTCATCACTCAATCGTTCAGGATCACCTGAAGAAGCTGGAATACATAAGTAAGCTCGATATTGGGATACATAAACATCTGCCACATACTTATTAAATGCGTAGAAAACGATCCTTTTTTGAAGTGATTGATAACTGATGATGAAAAGTGGATCATTTACAACAATGTAGTGCACAAAATAGAATTAGTATTGGCATAATGATCTGCCTCAAACAACATCAACAAAGCAGACATTCATCAGAGGAAGATTATACTCTCAGTGTAGTGGGATTTTAAATGTATCGTGTTGTTTGAGCTTCTATTAAGGAACCAAACAATCAATTCAAAAGTTTACTGTTGGCGATTGAACAATTTGAACGAATCCATCATCCAGAAATGTCCTGATTTCGTTAATCGTAAAGGAGTTGTGTTCCATCATGATAACGCGAAACCACACACAAGTTTGATCACCCGTCAAAAATTATTGAAGCTTAGATGGGAAGTGTTGCCACACCCACCATATTCGCCTGACTTTGCGCCATCAGACTTCCACTTGTTTCGCTCTCTTCAAAACTCCTTGCATGATATAACGTTCAATTCAGATGAGGCTATAAATTAGCATCTTCTTCAGTTTTTCGCCGATAAAGACAGGTCTTTCTATGAAAGAGGAATTATGAAGCTTGCTGAAAGATGGCAAAAGGTTATCGAGCAAAATAGGCAATATATCGTTGATTGAACTTTGTTTTTTATATAAATAAGTACACTTTTTAAAACATAGAAGAAATGCGTTATGACTTTTCCGACGATCTAGTAGAATGTGAAACTTAAGTAATATACAATATCCTCTAAAATACAATATATAATCGTTGAAAGTGATATAAAATTGTTACTCAAAAACAACTATTATTATGCGGCGAAAGATTTAGCTGTACATTTAACTTAATAACATCTAATATCTAATAAGTTCGTTTCATTATAAACTAAAGAATAATAAGCTAAGGTATACAATTATAAAATCTAAACAATGTATTTTAAATTTTTTATACTTAGCTCTTCTTTAGAGTATTCTCTTGAAATTTAAGCTTACTATTAAAAATCTTAAACACAATTATCTGTTTTAGTTCATTATTTTTTATATTATTATATAATAAGATATTAATTAATTTTTGAGTGTAGATCTAAGATTTCCTGCATGATAATGATCGAAGAAAATGTAATTGCTAATTATTATTATTAATATCTATATGTCGTATCTATATGATCAACAATATTAAGATCTCAATTATTATGATTATTATCGATAATCCCAAAAAACTCAATAAATCGATCACGATTTTCGATTGTTCTACCGAAACTTGAAATATTATCACCTATGAACAGTGGACCATCGTTATTGTTTCTTAAGTCTGTATACTAGTCTTTACGTGTATTTTTAACGGTTTAAATATTCGGAAATGAGGTCAACCGTGTAACGAGTTTAAATTTTGTTCTGAAGTACGGTTAATGACTTAACTTACAATTGGTACCGATAAACGAAACAAAATAATGGTGTAACGAATAAATAAAAATATGCGAATGTTTGATAACATCGTTCATATATGTTTAATTAATGACTATATTTTACAAATTCGTAAATGATGAGAGAACAATTGGTCGTTCTGTATCTTCTTCGAATTTTTTCAAAATTTAGTCAAAATTAAGCTGCTACTGTAAACAAACTGCAACTTATTTTTATCAAAACGCTGTATACATATATGAAACCTTTATTTTGAAAGTGATAAATGAGATACATAAGTAAAAAGTTTAAATTAATCACATATTGTTGAGGCGCAAATATGCCTCAATAGGAAAGCTGTAAATCAGCGACGTTAGGGTTGGCATAAAATAGCTAAAAAAAACCGTTCAAGGGCGAAGCCCGTCTCTCATTCTTCCTGCATTGACAAGATGCAGGAAGACGTAGCAATAAATTTA
>JAITYT010000479.1:179903-193602 GCA_025433975.1 Liostenogaster flavolineata
TAAGAATTATTTCGTCACCTTTCTTCGCTTTTCGTTTTATGGAGTTAATCGTGTGCACTGAACGGCTCAGTTATGCATCTCAGTGTATACTCGTCTCGTTGAATGGATAAAAGCCAGTACAAGTGACAGAAAAAAAATGTAAACAGTTTCTGTAATTTTCCTCGCCAAGTACGAAATACGTCAAAATGACCCGCACGGTAAACCTAATGTTAAAAAGTGTTACAAAATATGTGAGAAAAAACATTCTACAATATTGCTTGCATGGAATGTACTAATTACGCTTATGATCTCTAAAAATTATTTTCATAATTATTGAGTTTCGTTAGGAGAATGTACACAACGTTTTTAATCATTAAACCAATGCGACAAATTATTCAAAGTGCCTCGGAGTAAGCAGTAAAGTACTATAATAACATTTCAACGTAAATACATTGGAAGACGGATTAAGGATAAAAGTAGTTGACGCACTGGAATTTAGACTTGTACTTAGAACGATGACGACAATCAGACTCGTCTTTCAACATAATGAAGATAACACGTGTATCATAAAAACACTTAAATCGTCGCACTTTTTATAAAATAAACACTTTCAGGTAATTAAATTCCCTATAGAATGTAAATGTCGATATACGAATATTACAATTTTAAAACGTGGGTCTAAAAAGACGCGGCAACGACCATCTTGCTTTACAATATCTCATACGGAAGGAGTGGTACACTTTATGGTTGAATGCGATAAACATGTGACTCGTTCATGGTACTCATACAAAATTAACAATCACGAACTGAACACGCAGTGATACGGCAGCGACAGAGTCGCTGACTAACGCACGATCATCATGAACAAAATTGTAAGACAAGGGGTTAGTACGTAAATAGATACTTTGCTCGTAGAATTCCTGAAGATTATTTTGTTCCCTTCGAGTTCAGAGAAAGATCTCCTATACTACGATACTATTCGCGCATATATTATTATAGCTGTAGATAATGGAGTGTGCACATTTTTACACATGCAACAGATCGGTCTAGACAAATTATTGAGTCTGACGAAGCGCTAAACCACCTGAACGCGAGAAGTTACGTAACGACGACAATGTGAATTGCTAAAGTCAATAAGATTCGTTATCTGAACGCTAATGTCGAGAAGCGTGGAAAAATAAAAAAAGAAGCGCTTGTGCTTAATGCAATAGCACGCTCTAGATATTGCGCTCATTAAGGGGTTACGTGGTTTTGGAAGTTTCAAAAAATCCATTTTGATATAACTCTGGCACAAATTCGAATTTCAATTTTTTTTTAAATATTTCGTTCAATCTAGAACTATACTCAGCTACCAACAGAAAATATTTGGTTTTTTGCTTTTTGATAAAGCTTTTCGTATGCTTAAAAGTTCGAAAAAAATAATTCTTTTATTATATTAAAAAATAATCAGAGAAAATGTGTTTCTTTTTAGACTTCGGAATCCATGTAACACCTTAAGATAGGATTATTGTTTTATCATTATGACTATGGTTTCTCGTTGTAAGCTAAAGTTGGCTAAAAAAATACTGTCTGTTTAGAAAAATTTCCGACCTTGGTTATTTATAATATACGATAAGTAACACGTATAGTAGCACACCAAACGAAAGAATTAATGAAATACGTATTCATGAGGATCTGAATAAAATCATTAATCATGACATCTTGCAGGCTATCAACTAGCTAGTTGCATTCAAAATTTCTAAAGGGAATATTTTTTTACGTAATATGCGTAAGTTCAAAACGAAGGAATTACCGTATTATCCCTGAAATCATAGGTAACGAAGAACGACAGCGTAGTGGCAATTTGAAGAATTGATTCTCAATTTTTCATCAATTTTTCTTATTGTTACTTAATACCAAAAATGCTGTATTTATTGTACATATTCCTATATTTAATATTTTTAAGTTCTGGTGAGTGTATGTATTAGCTTTAATATGTTAAAAAAGCATTAAAAGTTTTTCAATGATTTTTAATCGAAGTATAGTTTTGTAAAATTATCGATCGTTAAATTCGTTAATTAATTTGATCGAAGATCGAAGATTTGTACGCATCGACTTGGAAAATTTAAAGGAAAACGTTAAAATCATTTAAGAGATTGCATTTAGAATTATGATACTTGCCAAATTTATCGCAAACGATCGTTCTTATGTTAGTTTGTTCAGAATAAAGGTTCCAACGATATTCCCTAAAATCGTATGAACAAACTCGTACGACAAAAAGTATAAACTAAAATCGTAAAAACAATATAAATGCATCTTTCTTGCACCACGGATGATTTATAAGTGGTCATCAATGCTATTGTGTGTATAAAGATATTAACATAATATTTTATTTTATTGTGATAAATTTGGCAATTTTAGGTCTTATAAAGGGTAATTGCAAAGAAAAAGAAAGTAAAACGACAAGAAAAAGCATTTCGCTGGAAACTAAAATGCAGGTGTTAAGACGACTAGATAGAAGGTAACAGCAATATGATATCGGCAGTGCATTATATTTGTCTACTTCAACAATACGGACAACTTCTAAAAATAAACAACAACAAAAATTACGCGTTCCAGAAACAATGTGATTGAGGAAAGAGAAAAATTATTTCCCATCTGGATTGATGATGAAGTTGAACACAATATAGCACTAAGTCAAGTAATTATAATGGAAAAAGCGACACCAGTAAAAATGTTGTAGCTACTCGAGGGTGGTTTCATCGAATTAAAAAATAGAAATAATCTTCGTAACATATAAATTATTGGAGAAGCGACAAATGAAGATACAAAAGCAGTTGTTGCATTTCCAGCTACATTAAGAGCAATCATTGAACGAGGGAATTATCCTTCTGAATTAGTTTTCAATTTTGATGAAACGGGCCTTTTTTGGAAAATAATTCCGAAATGTACATTTTTATCTCGTGAAGAAAAGCGAGCATCAGGATCAAGAAGTTGCAAAAAATCGCTTAACACTTCTACTGGGTGGCAACGCTAATGGAAACTTTAAATTAATACCACTGCTTGTTTATCGTTTCAAAGCGCAATGAAGGGCATTTCAAAATCTACTTTATCAGCAATTTGAGATTCCAATAAAAAATCTTGAATCACTATGAAAATTTTCCAAAACTGATTTACTGTACAATTTTGCCCGTCTGTTAAATGCTACTGCGAATTTAAAAAATTAGAACCAAAAGCTTTATTAATTGATTGATAAAGCTCCAAGCCATCCAACGCATTTGTCCGACTTAAAAACATGCATTCCGATAGAAGTGGTTTTCTTGCCGTCAAATATAACTTCGTTAATCAAACCACTAGATCAAGGTGTAATATCAAATTTTAACCCTTTCGAGACTGTTGGGACACATATATCTCAGTCAAGTTTAATCGTAGATGCTAACTATTAATCTACTAAAATTTCTTGCACATTGCTTCATTGTGAATGGGTTCTCTTTTGAATATTTTTATGTAGCCAATTCAAATTACTCAGTTCTTTATGCACAAAAAGAGATGGGATATATATATCCTACCCGTCTTTCAAACCGAAATAAAGTGGGACATATATGTCTGGGTTGACATTAATGTCAGTAGTTGGACTGATGTAAAAAAACATTTTTTTTTCTTTTACCCTGTTATAATGAGTAAATTCATCACCTGAAGTATTAGAAATGTAACCTGCCTCTTTTATTTTCTTTAAAAAAAATCCGCCTCGAAAGGGTTAAAGCTCACTATCTCTGGCGAACATTTCGACAACTGATTGGTAAAACCGATTGAGAAAATAAACAATCCATTAGAGATTTTTGGAAAAACTATAATATCATGGAAGCTATAGACAACAACAATCTTTTCTGAAACGAGGTGACCAAGAAATGTTTGAAAGGAGTGTGGAAGAATGTATAGCTGGAGCTAAGCAAAGATGTTAACGCAAGCGATTCATTGTTGATATCAATGAAATTGTCAAGCTGGCTAATGAAACAGGGTTGGATAATTTAAATGTGTAAAATATTGAAGAATTATTGCAACTTACAACTGGTAAAAGTCTTTCAAACGACGATCTTCACCACATTGACAGCCGGCCCCGCGAAAACGCAAGTTTCTGAGTCTGTCGCTTGAGCGCCGGCCCCACGATGATGTGGATTTTTATTACTGGTATGAGTGTCTTACACATAATGTTTTGAATATTTTTTTTTTACTATTCATTGATCAGAAACAAGCGAATAAGACCGGCGTTTCGGATTTAAGTGGCCAGTACATTGCCGGCGAGTCTCTTAGGTCGCCGGCTGTCAATGTGTTAACACTAAACCTACCACGCGCGGTCAAATGACAATTTGACAATTTGATGAGATATAATCATTTGGTAACAAGCGAAGAAACCCTTGGAACCTTAAATTCTTCTTCAGTTCCAACGTATCGCAGATCCGACTTTTTTTAATCGTTTAGGTGCTACGGATTTTTCTTATTTTCATACCGAGAATTGCCGAGCGGCGCGATAACGCTTGTTTGATTCCGTGTCTAAAAATGCCAAGGAGCGCTGTTGTACTCGAAGACCGTACGAGTAAAGACAAACATCAACAAAATCCGAGCGCACAGTCAGCTCGACTTTACCAACCGAATCACTGACTTTTTTAGGCATTGAACGTTAGAAGCTTGACACTCTCAAATGGTTAAGTCTTCCCACATTCTACCGAAAACAAAGACTATTAGCAATATCTATTTTACGATAGTTCGATAGCCCTTCAACCAAAGTTATAAAAATCGTCCCAAAATGTAAATGCGTATATTCCCTTTAGTGAAATCTTTAATATTATCGAATTAGTATAGTGGAACACTTTCCGTACATTTTCCGGTCGGAATCCAATATTTCGTTTTATCCATTTGTAATACGTAATTTTAATTTTTTAAGAGCATAAAAATAATTTGATGAAGATGTCCTGGATGATAGAAAAATGTGAATATGTTGTTGTGTTATGGCGAAGCAGAAAGAAATTGCCTGAGAGCATGTGTATTTTATACGGAGAAATATCCGGACCGTATTTGTCCTAATTGAAGCACTTTTGGTGTTATAATTAAATTATTTTGAGAATCTAGTAGCGCTAAATCCAGTAAAAGAGCTCCTAGTAAGGCAGTGACACACGAAAGTAACGAATTAATTGTTTTGACAGCAAGATCATCCATCTGCATACGAGTACACAATAAATAGTGAGTAAATCTGGTATATGTAAGAGCAGTGTTTGGTGATTATTAAAACGAAATAAATTACATCCGTACTACATTTCACTTCGCCATACTTTTGAAGCACAAGACTCTTCAAATCATATTTATTTTTGTCAATGAGTAATACAAAAATTACAGAGGAATGAACAATTTTTTGACACCGTCGAGTCATTTAGTTTAGTATTTAGCGACGAGTCTACGTTCACTAATCGCACGAAAATCCGAATTGGAAGAGACAAGTTCCAAATTTTTTCATAAACGACGCCGCAGTTTTACAAATCAAAAATCAATGTTTTCGAGGTTTTCCGCGCGAAACTGTACTAAATACTTTTAATTTTTTCATTTCTTTGATACAGTGAGTGTACTATATAATTTTTAATATTTCTTGGATTTATTTCTTGGGTCCTCCCCGTTGACCTACAAGATTGAAACTTCGTACAATATGGTTTCATTTGACAAACTATTGTATGGTGTATTGGGAGATACAATTGGATCTTCACTACCCTGTCCTGCTATACTCTTTCTCAAAAAATTGATTGGACGCGGAGGAATAGTAATATTATGTTGGCTGCTCACTTCCCTAACTTGATATCTCGACTTTTTTTATGGGGTATGATAGAGTAGTCGAGTGTCATATGTCGACACATTCTCTGCGAAGTAAGACATCTAGCGATATTAAAAATAGTTTTCTTTCAACGTCACCCGATTCTAAGAAAATGAACTGTCACCACTTTCCTGAAAAGCACCCATCACCCTACCTCTTATCTATATCCACACGATACCACCAATTCCATACTAACTGCGTTTTAATTGCCCGAATTGGTCGGTATTTTAAATTCTTCCGCTGATTGAGTGAAGTAGTCAGCATTAGCATTAGATGTCGAAAATTTTTCCGACTACCGAAAGTTAGCAGTTGTCTGTTATAAACCATAACTCCACGCGATCACCTTGAGTTACAGATCAAACCGTAGCACATAAGTAGCCAGTTTTGTCGTAGCATGAGGGTTAAGAATTTTATTAAATTTCATGATACCGTTTCGAAATATGAATTACAATCTCGCATAATATTCATACACATCACGAAACACCCATTATTTGTGATCGCACGTATTGAATTTTCTCTTAACACTTAATGGACGGGTCGAATCTGCTCTGCCTTTCTTGGTTGCCGGGCATCTTTTAGGAAAATTAAATAAACATATATGTATGGTTTTAGAGCGTTGTAGTTTTATTAAATCAACGCCATTTCTTATAATATTTTACAAAGTTATTTATTAACATATCTAGTATTTTTTACGAATGTGATATTTTGTGAAACATTTACTCGTGTGAAATGGAACCGAATAGTATTGACACATATATCTTGTTTCGTTTCTTTTTTTCTTCGAGCTGCAGACTTCTTTTCCTGCGAGCAACAATTTCACTTTCGTCTCTAAAAATATCATTTTCTTCATCAAAGTTCACTTCATTATCACTTCCTATATTGGATAAGTTATGCGCATACATTTCCTTATCTTCCGCAGAAAACTCTTTCGTGCTTGCCATTTGTAACGAAATTACTAAAAAATACTAAGAAAAAATAACACAATATGCATAAAATGAAAAACTAACGCGGCGTACTAAAAATTCAAGGAAAAGTGTAAATATACGTGGCTTGTCCTAGGGAGTTACAATGGAAAAACATAAATTTACGTGACCCGTCCGTTAAGTGTTGAATATACTCGGACATAGCTTTGTATCGTCGATCGATTCGTTTCCTTGGCCCTCGATCCTCGGCTTCTTTTAACAATTCCAAGGTGTGCACTCGATCCTTAATAGATGCGGGCATGACGCAACGATCTCGTCATTCGGTTTGACTGTGTCAAATCGATCGGTTCTAAGCGTGTTTTAAATGTAGGTCAGTTTGAAATTCGATCTTCTTAATAAATTGTTACGTGCTCCAGTGCCAAGGTTCTTTGGTAAAGCGAAGTTTCCAATTCCTTCCACGAATATAGAATACGTACATGGGAAACGTATGGGAAAAAGACATACGTCTCGAAATCGACATTTTTCGCGATAAGCCACGAAATAACATCGCACGATTATCGACACGGCCATCGTCATCTCGAATCGTCGATTGTCTTCTACGTTGATCGGATCGAGGGATAAGTCGAAAAAACGAGAATAACGATGTCGAATCCAGACTAACATTCGATTCGCGGTAAAATCCATTTTTGTGTGATAGTAGACAAAGTTTGACTCTTCTTATTTTGATACGTCGGTGTTGATGTGTTGGCAATTGACCGTCCTCGTGTAAAAATAGATACATCTCGTGTGAGGATATTGGCATGCAATATCGTAAGTGAATCAGACACTTGTCTACGCATCGCGTAAGCCAGTGAAAGTTTCCCATCCGCGTTGCTGAATCTCTGTAAGCTTGCTTCGACCTTGCTATTCGATTTTTCGTGATCAAACATGAATGTCAGATTTGAACATTGGAACGCGAAGAGATTTTTCACAAGGCTTGGGATCGATAGGGGAAAGCACGTCGATGACAATATTACCGTATAAGGATCGTTCGTTCTTTAGGGTCGAAATGACGACGTTACGTTTTCTACTTCGTTGGACGATTCAAATACCATAATAAGGCGATTTCGTTCTTTTTTTGAGGTCTTGTGCACGGGTGGAAGGAAATTTGTTGACTTTAACGCAAATTATCAAAATAGGTTATCGATGCTTGGTACACGTCAGCAAAGCGAAGCTTCGTAGCAGCGACCGACTAACTAACATTCGTTCTTTAGAAGCTTCTTGCACTTTTTAACATTATTTTGTAAGCAAAAGATATTTAAAGACTCAAATTGTTTCAACTTCTGCGTCGTGTAAAGGTTTTAATTTTCAGTTGATCTTTTCTCTTGAATCCGCTTTACATAAAATGTTCTATAATGTCACTGCTTGGCGTAAAAGCTTATTAAAAGTAATTAATTTGATTAGAAAGATAACCGTTTCTATAAACACACTGCTTTTTTCTTTCTTTGATTACATCGATAATGTCAGATACATTATTTGAATGAGAGCACATTGAGAGTATTAACGTATTTATATTTGCGTTTTAACAACCGAGGTTAGAAGATCAATCGTTAGAGGATATTCAAGTCAATAGAAATTAAAGGAAACGATTATTTTCAAGGTATTTTTATCGTATAAATGGTAACGAATCGCAGGATATGGTATATCGAGAAAAAACGAAGTTACATAAGCGAGGAAAATTGATTAAGATTCTGTCAATCGCGTAGGAAAGCGTAATTTATCTCATCCTCGTGAAAGCATCGGATTTGAATCCAATCGAATTTCTCGAAACGGAATTATCACAATAAATAAAGTTGGATCAGCAATCACTCAAATACAAATAAGAAAATTCCTATACAATTTTTTCACGAAAAACGACTTGAAATAATAGTAATTGTTATTATCTAGAAATTAAAAAAAAAATTTGTTATGCAGCGCGATAGAACTAGAATTGATGCGACTCTCTTAATCTATAAGGTGGTAGAAGAGTGGTAGAGTCGACAAGGATCGCGTCCTCAATTGACCGACAAGGAGCTCCGAGTCGAGTGAAATCTTCGATTGATCATGATGCAATTCTCCGTTTCTGTTTCCTATGCGCATTTTCGTACTTTGTTAACTTTTTTAATCTATGTATAGAAATAACACCACTTAAATGACCTCCAGTTATTATAATTTATATAAATTATCGGCCCAAGTTGGCCCGCTCTGTATATATTACAGTTTTCAAGGCCGCTGATTACAAATCGTAAGTCGAAAGTACAAAAAACCAGGCGGGTCTAATATAGCAGATACTATCATTAAAAAAAAAATAAGAAAATGAATAAAATTTGGTACACCATTATTATTGAGTCGTATATTAATTTTTATTTATTTTCTAAACGTATTTCAAATTGTCCAAAATGCGATAAATGATATCACAAACTAAAAAGATGGATTGTCATTTAATTACAGATAGCCCGACAGTCGTGTATTAGTGAATCGGAAACGGTCAAAACGATCAAATAGGAAACGATGCGCACGCTACGTCCGACTCTTTCAAGTTTTTAGAGTTCGTACGAAGAAAAGCGCAAGCGATCGAAGCAGTTCACCGAACTCTACAACGAACCAGTGCGCATGTCTTACAAAGGTTAGTCTAATAACTACGACGATAAGAATCGCACCAGGTAAAGCATTTCGGAATGAAACGGTCACGCGGTTGGAATTCGAGTCGGTTAAACGTGAGTTAACTAACGGATACTTTGCACAGTTCATTATACGATGGAAATGACCTTTAACGCGGCATAGACGTTTCAACGACTCTGGAGAACAACGCGTTTTACCGCGTAATTTCATAAAAATCAATTGTTTAGAAGTTAATAAGATTAAGCCCATAAAATGTAAACTGGAGAAAATTTGTTTCCTAGAAGATTAATTCTTCATCCTTCTCTGTCGTTATCTTTACGAGAAAAATGCGTAGAATCTCTTCTAGCTCCACAGCCGAACGAGTTTACATGATCACGTAAAAATACAAAACTCAAACATTTCCGAGCTCTCGCGTAATAATTCGGGATAGAAACGTATTTATATGTCTTATCGTTATCCGAAATAAGTACGAAATAAATAATAAATCAATCGCTTTAGTTCACAAGTAATACAAGTTTTGAAACGATACTAAAAGCGAACGACGAACGGAGAATAAATTTCATCGACTTTTTCAAGAAAGAACGTTTCAAAAGCTTACGCTGAAACATGGAAAGAATAAAAAGAGGAAAGAAAAAAAACAATCATCGTAGAAACAATTGCGAGGTTAAGGTACGCATCGAAACACGTGCTTTATAACGTGGTCCGAGAGGTAGCGACGCGATGCGACGCGACGCCGTCGATGGTTTCGTAGCAACCGAAATACTAGAACGAAGTTACATCATGCAGCGAATGCACCAAACCGACCAACGAAGTCACCGACAGAGGTGGCCATACAAGTTGCGTACGTGCGAACTCGAGACGAACCCACCACCATGTGTGGCTTCTGTCGGCAACAACGATGGACTTTTCCTACGTTTCCCGCGCGACAATTGCCGCGATACTTCGTAGGAATATTTGAAATTCTTCGAAGATAGATGCAACGAACGTAATAAAATACAAGGAGTGCCGTTTTTTAAACGAGAAAGAAGGTAGTAACAATTGATAAAATGAAAGCGTACTGTGTAAATTCTTTTCAAGAAGAGCAGATGTTCCATCGTTTGCTGTTCGCCGTTAGGCGTAGTTGGACGATTCTCATGCCTTTTTTTTCCTTCTTTTTTTTCGCCGTTGAAAAAAGATCAGTCAGCTCGACAATATTTTTAGCGCTGATCGTGTGCCAGGCTCATAATCTACCTTTCTTTTATGAGTTCTTGAAAATTTAAACGAACAGAAAATTCAGAAAGAAAAAAAGGGAAGAATTGTTTCCTTTTTTTAAATGAAAGTAAACTAAAGGTAGATAAGTAACTCGAACTAACAAACCGAACTAAATAAGCAGAAGATAATGGTCGAACATAAGAGAAGTAATCTAGATTAAACGGAAGCGAAAATTTACGTTACAATTTTCACGCGAAGTTTAAATTTTTAATTTCTCCAGCGCAATCGCTTTTCGTGTAGAAGTTAACGCGAGAATAATATACGGCTTTTTCAATACCAATACACGATCGTTTCGTCGATTCGACAAAGTTTTTTGTCCTTTGACGATCATTCTTCTATGGATCAATCGTAAGCGCTGCAAAATTTGCCAACATGCCTATAAGAATCGATGGAATTTATGTTACTGTTATTATTATTAAAAAATATACAATAAAAAATATTCTTATACTCTCATAGAAAAATGTCCTCGTATAAAAAAAAATTTTTCAAATTTTCATCTCAGTTTGTAACACTCGCTCCTTGGTAAACAATTTGTACGTTTCTTACTACTAGTAATCATTGCGAGTAACGATAATCAATTTTCCATTCTGACTTTATTTCATAATTCATTTCTTGTCGATCTTTTTTTTTGCGTTCGTAAGTTAACGATACATTATCTTCTTTCAGAAATATCATATCAGTTTCTCTTTATATCCAAACGAAAATTTCGATATACGCTTTTGAACTATTTATTTGAATGCACCCTAATAATTTTGACGGGACAATCAATTTTTTTTCATAGGCTGGTACTTAGCTTTTTACAGTTACTTTATTTAAAACGTATTTGTTTATTCATTTACATTACGTTGTAGGACCGGTGAACGAAGTTTAGGACTACTCTGGCCGAATTGGAGTAACGTTTAACAAGTTAAAAAGAAAATTTAAACATCAGTGCGAATTTTTTCGACGTTGGTGTTACGCCATTGGTGCACATTTTTTCTAATGTCTATGATAAACACCTTATAATCTCCTACCGTAATTCCTCGTAAATTCGTCCTCTCTATCTTATCAGCTTTGAATAAACGTGCGAGTATCGTATTATTTGAAAAACGAGTAAAATACGTCGTGTCTAAGAATTCAAAATCGATCACCGTACCGTCAGATCGATGCAGTCGTGGCGTTCAGCCCATTTTCTTCGATCTCTGAAATCGTTTCATTTAACGCGAACGGTTCATAAACGAATGATGTTTCTTTCTTCTCTCGTATGCTAAACGGCATTTGATTAAACTCGCTGAATCTATTGGAAGTATCTCGTAAGATTAATTCTCGGATGGCGGTAACGGAATCATTTGTTAAGTACCTCACTAATTTTTATATAATAGAAATTTATTGAATAAAAGAGAGATTTAATATATAAAAATTACTTCTGGGTAGGTAGAAAAAAAATATATGTACGGGTAAAAACTGACCCGGTCACAAATTTAAAATACACATCCATTTTTTTTCTTCGAGAGAGAAAAGAAACAGACTGTTTCATTAATTCCTAAATAATTCCCATTTATCGAGACGTTGGATCGTCGTCCCTCTCTGGGCCTTTGGACAAGGACATGACTCCGAATCGAAGTCGGCGTGCCGACGAGGCGCTGATGAAATCGAGGGACGAACTTGCTCGCGACGAAGCTAGTGCCCGAGGAGGAGAACCTTTCTCTCTTCTCGGAATTTCGTCCCTTCGCTACCGTAGCGCGCCGATTGCCGAACGGTCGAAGGAATTCTTCGTGGAAGAAAAACGTGGAAGCGACGAGTTCGCTTTCCGTTATGTCACTTTTCTTTCCTCAAACGGCGTCTATCCATTCACCGATCCTTCGGGCGATAAAGATCGGTTTAACCGGTTTAATCGTCACCGTGAACCAGAACCCAACTTGATCCTTGATTTTGCTAACAGTTAGTTCAATTCGAAATTTATTCGGAAAGTGAAAGGGGAGGGAGAATTTAAATACGATTAGCTTCGGTCGTTACTTTTCATATTTGCTTTTAAAGAAGAGCGATTTCTCCCGTTATTTCGGTCCATCATATCGTATTTGGACGAGCGAACGCACGCATCACAGGATCCATCGATCGAACTTGCGGAACACAAGCGCGAGCTATGTACATCTTGATATACCGAAGAAATCGATTTTCGCAAAATATTTTCTTTTTTGATAGTGTCAGCTATTCCTTCCAAAAATGTTGTCTTGGTATTCTTCGAACTACCGATGTTTATAATATTTTAAAAACTGATAAATCGATATAAACGAAAATTCCACGTGCGATTATCGTCCAAGCTATTGTCTGCTCACATATTTTGGTTGGACGAACGATAAGTTCCAACCGACATATTTTTACAGTTGATTAATGATAAAACCCATCCTGCTGTTACTTTCGAAAAAGTTAGTCGGAATAATGCTCGAGAACGATAATCTTGAAATGAGTTTCATAAATTTTGATTTCTGAAAAATTATATAAAAAGAAATCTGTAGGCATGAAAAACAGAAAAAAATATAGCTGTGAATAATCGCGATCGCGCTTAAGGAGGGCTCGTTCGATCAATCGATCGATAACGCGTGAGACGCACGGCAATCGCCAAGCCCGATTCGAACGCAGGCCTTCGACCAATTGAAATTCCTTATCAGTAAAATGATAATCGATGGTTACGTACCTATCTGGGCGCGAAGGTGTGCGTACCTGGTATTGCACGGTCGATTCCTTGCACGTGGAAACGCGTGTCGAGTGTATGAGACTTTCGTCAATTTTACCGTTGTCTCTTGCCGCCTTGGTCGAACACTGACAAAAGAAGAGAATAAAAGTAAGACGCGATTATCTAAAAAAGGACCCGCGATTCTACGTGCATGCGGTACTTGATAGTGTGCGCGCGCGCGCTCGTACGTTTGGCGACGACGTCACAATGACCACGACGACGACGACAACGACACCACGAGCACGACACCGATCGACTGTTGCTCGCACCGTGCGCTGTGCGAGAATAAACCGAAAGCGTTCTGCTTCTCTCTCTCTCTCTCTCTCTCTCTCTCTCTCTCTCTCTCTCTCTCTCTCT
>JAITYT010000479.1:222260-236230 GCA_025433975.1 Liostenogaster flavolineata
TTTTAATAACGATAAATAAAGAGGATTTTTCTTTCAATTTTTATATATTTATTATATAGGTATTTGATGTAGGTATTTTTATATATCAAAAAGATAGTTATCTTATAAAAGGAAATCATGGAAGGAAGTCATGGAAAAATTTGTGCACTTCGTCACGGTGCAACTTTCTTCGAACTTTAGCCCTGAAAGTATCTATTCAACTTATTAGACGATAACAGCACAACAATTTACGTGTGCACTGTGAGATGAAGCTATTAGATACAGTCTATTAAAATGCTCCAATTTTTACAATTATTATAATTTTTCATCGTGAAAGAATTCCATGCAAAAGGAAAAGCTGTGCGCTTTAATAAAAGCGAATATTTATTTGATTAGAAAAAAAAATTGATCGCAGTAAGATATCGATCCGTGCCTTTTATTACAAATCGAGTCTCGAGAATAGGAAAAAGCGATAACAACGAGAAAAGAGTAAAACAAGGAAGTAAAACTCGCGACCACGTGAAAGCGGTTACGTTTACGAACGGATATATCTACGAATGATATCTCGCGATCGTTCCCTCTTGCCTGCCAAACTTCACAACGCATCGCAAACCTAATATATTCGAAAGAGCGCCGATAAGAGCGACGCGATGAAATCGCGTCCCGCGATTGCTCCTTCGTAACGCGAATGCCAAATCGAAGAGTACACAACTATACCACCTTACGATATCCGTAACGATTTTCCGCGTGGAACGTCGATTCTAGGAGAAATCCATGAAACGTGAGGTCGCGCCAGCAAGGAAGAAGAGAAAAAAGGAGGAGGAAGAGGGAAAAAAGAGGAAGAAGAAAGGAGAAGGTAGATCCAAGAGAAAAAAATCATCGAAAAGAATGACGTCGAGGAGCGAAATGGCAAAATTCGGCAGTCGCAAGGAGCCGATACCCGATTGCACCGAGCAATACCTCTACCTTTTGGAGTTCTACGTAAGTCACGTGACCGGCGAGAGACTGGCCAAGCTAAATCGTATGTTCTTCGTGCCGACAAGCGTGTCCTTTCAATTCCTCAACTTCGCGGAAGAAAAGGGGAAGGTAGAGGGCGACAAAGACGACGACTTTAACAAAGAGGACGAGAGGATCGAGGTGACGCCAGTGGATCCGATGTTCGAGCCGTTGGCCGGAATCGGCGACAACATCGAGTACTTTTATTCCGGAAAGTCGGTGTTGTTCGGTATGGATCGCAAAGCGACGACCGACAAGCTACTCGAGCTATTGGTGAGGATGTTGGTGCGCAAAAGAATGCCTCGCAGCATAAAGCCAGACGTGATAGTCGGCGAGGGTTGCTTCGAGCTGACGAAGCAATTCGCCGCGTTGAGAAAGGAGATGCTACAGTGCTGGCACGAGCAAGTACCGCCAGCCAAGAGCTACGAGGGCAATATACCACTCTACCATAATGATCGGCAAGTCGGCACGATTGAGGTTCGCGTGAGGATGTCGGCGTACGGCGGTGCGATCGTCACGGAATTTACAGCGCCTTCGTACGGTATCCAAACGTACGTCTTCAAAGGAGACAAGACCAGTCGGGAGAAGTCTTTGGCGTACGAATGTCGAATCGTCGAGGACGATCGTCTATGGTCGGAACTCGAATCGAATGAACAACCTTGTCCGCGCTGCATTCCACGTCCGTATCCTTGCACGCCATGCGGTCGTAAAACTGGCGCCAGATTGGCTGCGGATTTGGCCCTGCAACCTGTGGTGTCTGCCCCGGCGTCGGAGATTTCCCAGGCGGACGATGACCGTTGCAACGCACCAGTCACCGCAACGCAATCGGTAGTTCGACCTTGCGGCAAGGCGGTGGTCCTAAAAGTCTCCGGGCTGCTCGATACCGGAGGTGATCGCGCGAGAAAGCCGACGGTGACGGTGGCGCCGGAGTCGGAGGCCACGAGAACGGAATGTTCGACCGATCCCGAGCACGATGTTTTCGTCTTGAGGATCGGCAAGAAGGGCCTCGTGGGCGATGGCGAAAAGTCCGATCTCCAGTTAGAGATGAGAACGCCGAAAGGACCCGAGCGAAGGCCACCCATCAGGTGCGAGACTCGCGAGATGCAGACCGAGCACGGCGCCAAGTCGAGAGAGGAGAAGGCTCGAAAAAGGAAGAAACGATAGTCAAGGATTTTTGCTACGTTCGAAATGATGCGCAACCCCTTTCTATCTGTTCTTTGCATTTATTAAACCGTAAACACTGATCGAGCCCTTTTCACGACGCTCTTATTGACGTTTTTATTTGAATTAAGTCGAGTCGTTGATCGAACGGCAAGACACGCGCGATCTCAACGAGCGCCACCTGGCTTCGAAATTCACGTACCAATCGTGGTCGTGTTAAAGCGAGAGTGTTTTTTCCTTGGCTATGGGATGTTCAAAATTAACGGTGTGACAGATCACGGTAATCGTAACTTCGTTTAATTCGATTACGACGTTTTGAATAATTAAATCAAAGTTAAACGCGCGATTCAACATGAACGACGAACAACAGCTCTTCCTTATGGAGTTCCTGGTGGATCGCGTCAACATACCGGCTGTACGAGCGATGCACGAGGAAATGCTACCCGTCACAACCTTCGTTTCCTTTCAGGTGATCCGATACGAAATCGATCGATTCTCCGCTTCCGAATAAAATGGCACTTTCTAGATACGCGTCAGGCTTCGCAACATCTTAATTCGCTTAATTCGAACATCACCGGCACGATGTACGATCTCGCTGTGAATCAGATTCTCAGTTTGCCGGCCATTGACATCTGCGAGGAAGGCTCGACCGAGGGATGCGCCTGCAAGGAGGGCGATACGCAAGTATTCGGAAAGGGTAAATCCTGCCTCTTCGCTCTGCCGTCGAACGTACTTCGAAAGCCGCTGCTCAGCTTCCCGATAGTCGTGTCCGTTTACAAGAAACTACCGCCCGGCGTGCTGCCGGACGTGATGCTGATAGGCGGCAGTAGAATCCAAGGGAGGGATCTGGTAAACGACGTGCTGAATCAGCGCGCCTTCAAAGCCAATAATCCGTGCAAGGCGATAAAGGGCACCTACGGTATTACGACTGCAACCGGGCAATGCGTCGGCGAAGTCGCGCTATTTTTGCGCGTCTCCTGCTTCGGCAAGAAGATCGTTACGCAGTTTCAAATGCCGCACAACAAGAAACCGTACCTGTTTAAAGGTACGGAAGGCAGTCCGGTTTTCCAATGTAAAAGGATACCGTCTCAAGGGGAGAGCTTGGATCTGTCCAAGTGCCGATGCCCACCCCGCAGGGATAGACAGGACGGTAGCGGCGAGGTCACCATTAGGACCTGCTGTCCAGGAACACTCGCACCAGCGAGCAGTCCGATTCGCGGCGAGTCACCGATCAGGCACAACGATTTTTCGGAGGAAACGCGACCTTGTTGTCCGTCATCTCGCGGTGTTTCGCCCGAATCGATTCGTTCCAGGTGACCTAATTGTTAGGGATCGCGTCGCGGTGAACGTCTTTTGTGTTTTCGTTACCGTTTTTTCGTCCAAAATCCTATCCGCAGTAAAGAGCGCCGGACCGATTCGAAGAAATTAGCCGAGCCAGTGCCATTGACAAAATAATTTAGACGCGTCCTCTCGCGCCAACAGATCGCACTTTTCGAATTGTCCACCTTGCTCGGTCAAGATGCAAAAATTCCCGTCTTCGGTACGTTCCTGCGTGCCTCCTTCGACTTTAGCGACGAGAACTGCCGTGAGCTGCGGTACACCACAGGTGCCTACCGTCACGGCCGGTTGCCCGTCTTGTTGCTCTTCGGTGACACCTTCGCTTCGGATTCAACGGAATACTTGCGGAAAATGTTGCGGCGACGTTGGCGCCTCGACCAGCGAGAAACCGGAAGGAGTCAGGAGGTGTGGTTGTACGATCAAGGAGAAAACGAGCTGCGATTGTCGAGGGACGAAATAGAGAGTGCTCGTTTGATTAAGAGATTCGAGGAGTCGAAGAATCGAATCGATTTTCTTTTCTCTTTTAACTACGTAAGCATTTCCATCAGTCGCGGATTCACCGTCGTTGGAAAGGCAAAAGTGGCTTTCGTTTTATTACATCGTGCGTTGTACGATCAGGTGCTCGCGCTCTGGAGCTAGTCGCGACAAAATTTCGTTATATTTCTAATTGACTCGAACAATGGCGTACGAGATAATGATATTAGCTCATACTCGAAGGTTATCGCGTTGATGCTATTCGTTGATTATGTAACGATAATATGTTGAATATAAATTATGCACGAATTATGGATACGCATATACCGATTTTCTATGCGTCCAAACCGTCAAAGTACGAGATTAATATTTTTAAGATGATTTGTTGTTCAGTGTAATGGAGTTCTTTTCGTCTATGAGCACGATATCCTTAACTTTGCCGATACACGTTTTTACCGATTTGCGATGTTGAATTCGTTGTCCGTTTTTCCGCTCGCTTTTAGTTATCGAAACGAGTTTATCATTGCGATTGCCTTGCATTAAGCGTTTCGACTCTGAAGAAAAGAATTTTATAGTTTTATAAAATATCGACTTTTTATTCCTCGTACACATTATCGAAAGCATAGTATTCGGTTACTACTCGTATTATCTCAAACGTTTCCGATTCTTTTACGGAACGTTTCGTATCTATGCGAAATGCATCATGAATTTAGCAACTATCGTTATCGCGATTGTACTTTTTAACGCGTTTGTCAATTTTCGTGAAATATTTACCTCGGATATTCGGCTACGATGACCGATCAAACCAAATTGTACTGTTTAATAGCATAATCGATGCATCGATTAACAAATTTCTTTTCTTGAAAATAGAAAGGACAAATAAATTCAAAATGACGGAAAAAAAACCTAGGAAAACTATGACAAAAAAGAAAAATAAGATACAAATAGAAGCGAAAAAGAGAAAACTCGAAGAGGAAGCAATAGCAAGACGTAAAGCGGAAGAAACTGAGCGCGTACGTAAATGGGAAGAAGCTTGGGAGAAAAAACTCGATAACCAAGAAAAATTAGACGATGTAAGATGCTGCATGGCAAAAGGGTTATGTTTGAAACCGAAAACCCAGTCCAACCTTTGGATAAATGTCGTTCAAGATAAAACAAAGCAAGACGTTCAGCTCGCATTCATGTAATACCCTTCGTTGCATCGTCGCGATTGATAAAAAAGAGAAAGATTATATGAACCGTTTATTTTGAAAATGGTGTAAGTCCATTTAAAAAAAAATATCACGTACTATAAAAAGTTTACGTTAAAGTAATTACAAGTTATTATTTAATATCTTATTTAAAAAAATGGTCTTACACTACCTTCGAAATAAATGATCCACATTATACCAAACAAAATTGGAATTCCACGATTTTCTTGAGCACAGTAATTTCGAGCACAAATACTCGAGAAATTTAACTTCAAATTCGTCGTTTCAGGCACGTACCAGTTCCAAGACCGAAAGCTCCACCGTTACCCAGAATCGCAAGAAAAGAAACGCCGCAAGCTTCGACCGCGGAAAAGAAAGAGAGTACAAAGACCCGCGAGAAGCTTGGAAAGAAATTGGGCTCGAAGGCCGGTGAGAAAGTCGGGAAGAGAAAGAACTAGGACCAAATGAATCCAATGACGCGATTCTCGCAAAGCAAGCAAGAAGAAAATAGAAGAAGGAAAATATCAGATGACCTCGAGAGACTAAAAAAGAAGAATTTCATGACGACGATAGTCTACGTGGACGTTTCTCCGGTTTGATTCCTCGCGCACGGTAGGATTCCTTCGTAAAAATCTGAGCAAATGCGTGCGCGACGCCAAGCTGCGTTATTCTCGTCGAGACGAGTGCATTCACCGGCAGTACAAATGTCGACGGTGAACAGAGACAAAAACGGGGAGAAGGAATGGAAACGGCGACGCGTGAATTCGATCGCTATTCGACCACTCGCGATCCCCTTCGTTCGACAATACGCCGCTTTTAATCAATTTCTGCCCTCCTTTAGGACAATTTTAGCCTTTCCAATCGGCTGCTTGCTCCCTCCGTTCAACCGCACACCGCTTTTAATCGATTTTCTACTTTCCTTTCCACCTTTCCGTCGTATCGTCCTTCGAGCGAATCGGCGCAATCTTTTTACGCGAGTCGACTGCTTGCGAGAATTCGCAATCTCTAAGAAATCGCGCTATTTCGTACCGAGATCGAAATTGTAGCAGTCTTGCATCGTCGTCATGATTGTCGTCGCGAAGCTCGTTTCAACGATACGATTCCCGCTTCTTCGCCAAAGACACGTAGGAAAATGCAGGAAGAGAAGGACGACAAAGAAAGGGAGGAGGGCGAGACGAAATGGCAGGACGATGATACTGCGCTTGCTCCCTCCGACCCTTTCGCTTCCGCCTTCTTCTCTTGCTCGTAGAGCTCCTGCAACGTCACGTTTTTCCTTCTCCACGACGATCCGCGGCATCGTCTCCTTCTTTTACCCTCGTTTGACGAAGGTCCGAGGGGGTGGCTAGGCCGATATTGTCGAGCACGCGCACTATCGTCGAAGCGAAGCGGTGCGCCGGTGGACGGCCGACAATAAAACTGCATATATAATACGGTGAAGCGCACGTTCACCTCGGGTTCGAGCGTCGGCGGGCACTGCGACGAAAATGAAGTCTTCGTCGTCGTCGTTGCGGTCATTATCGTGATCCGGACTCGAAGAGAGGCCTATCGAAACGCGTCATCGTGGTCGTCTAGTGATAGTGACGGAAAATCCGCTTGATAAGCTATGAACAACTCGCCGCAAAATTCCGAGATTGCCGGGCAACAACAACAACAGCAACAACAACAGCAGCAACAACAACAACAACAACAGCAGCAGCAACATTGTGCCGGCGTCGATAACAGCGATGAAGAAGAATGGAGTGGCGTCGTCGAATGTGTAATCTTAATATCTTTTACTCTTAATATCAATTTTTGTCAAAATTCCCTGGCCGATCGAATTCCGACTATCGTTCGCCCTTCGCGAGAACGGATCGAAGTTTTCAATGTTCGTGAAGGGGGTGGAAGGTTCGATAAATAAACGAAAAAAAAACAAATTTGATCCCGATGGTCGATCGGTCTTCGACTTCTTGCAGCTTCGTTAGGATATATCGTAGTTTACGCTCGTTGTCCATAAGCAACGTCACAAAGCTTCTACGGCATTCAGGGTCAGTCGGATATTTTACCTCTGCCCCTGGATTCACCGTCGCGGAACGGTGTTTTCTTTCTTCCTCCTCCTTCTCTCTTTCACCTTAAATTCTTTTTTCTTATTTTCTTCGTTCGCGCGAAAATGGATTCCCGTCGTTGACGAAACGCCAATACATTTCGAATAAACCCAACGAATGTACTTGGATTTTGATCGGTCGATAATTTCGCAGGCCGTTTTGGAGAGATCGAAGTCGGAGCGAACGGCACGCGCGGACGAGGACAGGCGACGACGTACCATTATCGTCGAGAAGAAAAACGGCACGTACGGTTTCACGTTGCAGGTAAAGTGTCTCCGTCGTCCCTTTTGCGGAGGATAAAGGACATCGTAACGATCTCACCTCGCTCACGACGATTAACATATGGCGCAATTTTTTTGAAAGAGCCATCACTCGCGAATACGCGTTACCATTGCCATTTGTATTTAAATTCGTCTTTGTAACGCGAACGATACGTTAAGAGCGGACGATTATATTAAATGACAAAAAAAAGTACGAGCATCCGTTCGAAAAATACTGTATAAATACTCGCATAAAAATATTTGTTTGTTTGTTTATTTTGTTTATATGATATATTTCTTTAAACGTATCCGATACTACGATAGGAAAGCTCGGATTTGTACATACTTTTTTCGAATTGCATCGAATTTTTACGTTCGATATTCGAGGATCGATATTTATTTATATTATAAGAGTTTTCGAAGTTTTTCGTTCTTTCTAGTTGTTTTACTCTCTCCGCATGTATTACAATTTAGATCTTACTAGCATAATGTCTTGTTGTAGAGTTATGGTATACATTACAAGAGGGAGCAGGAGATTGAAATGGTCACGTATGTTGATTATGTCGAATATGATGGGCCTGCATTTAAAGCGGGTATGCGCGAAGGCGACGTTATTCTTTCTATAAACGGCCACGAGATGGATAGAGCGGACCACAAGACTCTCGTTAACTTCATAAAAAACTGTGATACCAGAATGCGAATGGTCGTGTCTTTCGAGGATTGCGTTAGGAAAGTAAGATTACCGATAACAGCACGAGAGAAGAAACGAACGCGAAGATCATCAAGGCTGACGACGTTTCCTTTCTTCCAGGTGCAGCTGCACATGCGGTACATCGAATTGCAACGTGCCCTTCAATCGTGCTTAGGCGAATTAGAAAGATTATGCGAGAGGGAACGGTCCATCCTTATGGGTAGATGGAAAACTCATTCACTGCCAGCACGTAAGAGAACTCCAAACACAGTGATAACAACTAATCCCAATCAATCATCACCATCGTCGAGCTTCAATTCTTCCACCATCCAATGCTGCCGACCGGCTACGTCTACCGAACATCTTTTGCTTTACAACGTGGTAAGTCGTACATACTCGCTAAAATTAATTTATATTCCACACTTTGTACTTTACATTCTACTTTATTTTTACGCGTAATAAATTCGTATTATACGTTCGCGCGCGATATGACTTAAAATGTAAATATTTTACCTACTACGTTCAGTACGCATCACATCGTGATAAAGTATTTTACATACAAAAATTCACGTTCGTATATTTGTGCGTGTGTGTGTCGTCCGATAAAACATAATGTTCGACCCTTCGAGTAAACCTGTTGTAACGATTGATCGTACATTACCGTCTCGTTCTCTTTCTTTCAGTTCGCCGATGGACGACCATGTTTAATACCACGAAGTGCCGCCTGTTTGGTAGCCGTAGGGCCGCCTCGTTCACGAAGCGATCATCATCATTTCCTTTCGAAAATACCGAGCGAATCCGGTGCATCGAACTCCTCGCGGCATAGCTATCATCAAGCCAACGGTATGACCGGTACACCGGCAAAAACAAAAGCGCATAAATCTTATCAGCAACAAGCGTCTTCGGGAAGCAGCGAAGGATCCGTTTTACATCCATCGTCACAAAATAGTCTTTGCGTTGCTTGCATATCGAGCGCGAATCGTCGTCGCGAGCAATCGGACAACGGTAGTCTAGATGCTTACGATTTGGCCAGTCCTTGCTGCGATCCAAATTGCGTTCCCAGCCGTAGACGACGAGAGAAACAAAGACGAGCGCGAAATGAACAAAATCTTCACCAACAACAACAACAACAACAACAACAACAACAACAACAGCAGCAGCAGCAGCAGCAGCAGCAACAACAACAGCAGCATCACGCACAGGTTCAAAGGGAGCAGCAACAAAATCAACAACAGCATGCCGCACATGGCTGCTCGCGTGCATCTGGTCATAGTTTGCATTCAATCACGAGTAGCGACGTATCAACGACTGCAGAAAGCGTTGCTTCTTGTTCGACCAGTCTCAGCACGGACACTCTTTATTGGGATCCAAATATCCATCAAAGACCGCCGCCATGCCTTCAATATGCCAAACCCAAATCGTGGGATAACTTAACGACAAAGGCATTCGGTGGATATGGATTTGGTTATGGATATCTTGATACAGCGACTATAAAAACGCATAGTGCTGAACGTCCAGGCAAGGGACCTCATGGACGCGCAAAAACACCCACCGGTACTATTCAAAGAAGAACCAGCGCAACCAGTACGTCATGCGTTGGTAGTAATAATAGCCGACATTTTCAACCGACTAAATCTACCGAGAGTCTGCTGATACCATCCCCTTATCAAGGCGAGCTTGACGCTAGTCTTAGTTGCGAATGTCTCGATGGGCCTGCTACGCGATTCATTCCAGTCGTCCAATTGGAAAAGCACAAACGACAAGAAGATGGTGCTACGTTTGTCGTCACTACTCATGCTCAGATCAGGCACAGACGATCTAGTCATTCGGATGGAAAATTAAGAGCTATGAATAATTCCGAAGTGACTAGATTGTGAATTTACATTAATTTGATATAAATACGTAAAAAAATATATATATAAACATTGTATTGTAAATTGCAAGTGCAATATCGATGAGAATTCTTCACTGTAGTCTTTTTATTTGAGCGAATTTCTCTTCATACTTCGGAACGTATTCTTAAAACAGTCTATGTTGTTTTTGTTTAGAAAGGAGAAGGCTTTTTCGTAATTTTAGTAATTTCAAATGAAAACATTTCTCCACGACGCTTCTTAATCTTTCACGCTCTTTTGCAACGTATAAACTTTTTTTTTAACGCAAGAAGGTCATTTTGTCGTACTTTTATAGTGTCAAATTGGATAACAATGTTATAAATGTCATTGTTATTAATGATTAAAAAGATATTTGATGAATTTTGTTCTAGAACATTCCTTCTTTTGCGATCCCTCCAAAACGATTATATACGCATGCAAAGTACACGAATTCGTTTAAAGATTATGACAAAAATTTGAATTTTGAGCAAACGTATAAACGTGCACAATATTCTATTATAGTGTTTTATTTTTTATTATTATAAATTACGAAAATTGTTTGTATCAATTATCAGTTTAACGAAAACGTTAATTAAATTTTCATTTGACGATAATTTAAAACTGTAAAACATATAAAAAATATATATGAAATATATATATATATATATATATATATATATATATATATATATTATAACGCACGAACAATGGATTCAGAAATCCGATCGTCGAGATCTAACGATTACGAAGTAGCAATTATAATATATTAGACTATACTGTTACAAACAGTTACAATATCCAATCAAAAAGGTAGCAGACCTCACCAATCAAGACGAGCACGAAGAACGCTCTACTTCCGGCATACTCCTACCAATTCTATATAGCCGAAGCTTTGGTCGTTTGATTACAATACGTTAGAGAGGTTATGTGTCACTCAATTTAAAACAATTATTAACTTACTATTTTGCTTTGTTGTTTTTCACATTGATAATTAATAAAAATTATGTCGAAAAAAAAGCATCATGTATCCTATATTAAACCAGAAGAGCCAACATTTTTAAAAGAATTAAAGGAAAAAGCTGGATATAAAGAAAGTCCCACTGTTGACACAAAGGTAAACTTAATAATTTTATATTACTTTTCATTTAAGCTTCTACGATTAATATTTGCGAACATAATTGGTATTGCGACATTCTTTTTTACCAGATATTTATATTTTAATATCAGATTTTAATTAACGAGAGTCACAACTGTATGTAATATGAAAATCCAATTTTAAAATAACAGTTACCGCATTTAAATAAACATTTACTTAAATTTTGCATATTATAAATAGAGAGAGGTTTTACCGCAAGTATCCGATGACGAAAAAGAAGATCCAAACGATGAAAAGCCTACCGTCGTCGTATTAAACTCAGGAGATATTACAGCGGAAGAGGCAGATGCTTTTATAAAGCAGAAAGAAGAAGGTAATAATGACATCGTCGATTGTTGTAAAAATGTACTATCGTATCTTAAATATTATCGTATATTTACCAATTTATTTACAATAATATTTATTATAGAAGAAGCCAGTGCACCGGCAGATTTATCCAAACGAATTATATTCCGTAAAAGAAAATCAAAATCTCCCTCTTTGGACTCTAACAAAGGACATCTGAATAAAAAAACGAATAAAAAAAGGAAGCAGAAAAAGATAGTAGTATCTTTTAGCGATAACGAAGAAAACAATGTTTAATATTGACATCAATTTAATACTTTTTATGCTTTACTGAACGTATACATTGAACTACATCGATATGTCTTTCTCATTGTACAAATTATATAAGTTATTGTACAAATGAAAATAATGATCCCAAAAGAAAATATAATTACGACGAATCGATAACGTATTTCAAAACTACGGATGAAAAATATTTACAAATAGAAAAGTAAGAAAGTCGTTATGCGATAGCACTATCTATACGAATGTATTACAAATATTTCTTATATATAACTATAGTATATTTTATATTTGTAAGTATAAAAAAATAATGATCAGCTAAATCTCAAAAACTGGCAGAGACTTTCCGAATAACCCAATATTACAAATACGTTTATTTTAGTATATTTAAACATTAAGAATAATATGTAAAGTGTAGAAATAATTAATTATAACGCTTGGATCGATCGATATTCGACGATTCATTTTGGATGAACAGTGCTACCGATTGTATATTAAAATATCGAATATTTAATAATATTTAAGTACTGTAAATATTATTGTACATATATATAGCGAGCGAGATAATTCGTATAAATATACTTGTGGAATCGTATCAAAAATTTGGAATTCCCGATGTACAATAAATATAGAATCTTTTACTTTCTCATAAAATGTGTTGCGCTTAATCTAATGCTCCTCATTTTTAAAATTATTACGATCCTCTTTACACGTTCGTCGATCAGTCCGATTCGATACCGTATTAAAAAAACGCAAGTAGGGCGTAGGCTTCTTAAAATCCACCCCATTGTTATAAACTGTTGCAGTTGCAGATTGCCCTTATTCTTAGGGAGGACCTCTCCTATTGGATGTGCACGTGTATATGGTCACGTGATAATGTACAACAAACGCTACTGGCCGTTCCTCGTCCCTTTAACATTACGCGTACGTCATAAAATTTTTAGTCACGTGACTATGGTCGCCATCTTGGCAGTTTTCGACGACGACGGAGGTAAGAAGGATCCGTGACGTCGAACCCAAATAAACATAAAATATATGTGAATAATTTTGATATAATAACGGTGTGTACGAAGTGTTCGACGAGTTACACGTGTAGCCCGATATTTGTCAGTGTTACAAACGAGCAGTGGATTTAAATAGCGCGGCATTTCAGATGCGTGTGTGTTTCGATTATTATCGGTCCTGTTTTGGGGGATAATCGCGATCGGACAGTAACCACTACGGCAGCTGTTCCACGGCTACTCAGCCCTTACGAAGAAATGGCGGGATCCTTCTGAACCATTACGAACGATAAATACCTATAAATAAGAATTGGCGCCGCGAGGTAAACCAATCCTTAGGAGAACATACTCCAAAAAAATAAATTGATCAGTCGATTTTGCGATATGTACGATTCTACGTTTAATAACTCGGAACATAACCAGGGTCGTGACGATACTGCGAATTTCCTTGCGCATCTTCCTTACGTCCTAAGGACCCTTATGTGCTTTCGTGGACCGTTTCCTCTCGTGTCTAACGGAACTTTCACGAGGGATTCGTCGTATCATTTCCACTGCATTGACGCGGTGATTCTTTAGAAAATAGCAAATTATGTTCTTTTTCATGGTAAACTGCTATTCTCAATCTCGAACCATCAAATGAGACGAATATACGCGGACTATATCGTCGTCAAAGATTTTCACTACCTTCCTATCGAAAATGTTTTATCGTCGAGTATCGTCATTTCTTGTAAATTTATGAGAATTTATTCCTCTAACATTTCGGTATACGCGCATACGCATATACGTGCGTGTGTACGTAACATGTGTAACATTGTGTATGCAACATCGTGGGCTGAATGCTCTCTCGAAAATGTTCTTTTCTGTTACGAACAGTGAATATCAATCTCACCGAATGTATTCGAATCAAATCGGAGCTAAACGTTCGAGATAGGAAAATATAATCGTCTGAATTTCGCGTAATCAATCGCGTTTTTCTTTTAAGAAGCTGTAATTCTTGGATAAAATTGAAAGCATCGCGAAGCCCTTGAGCTAAATGGTGTATAACGCGTATTACGATTCAGCGTATAATTCTTATGGTAAAATTAGATATGGGATAAAAGTACGAGATCGATGAAACGTCTTAGAGCCAAAGAAACGGAGAAATCGTGAGAAAGACGCTCGATTCTTCCGTCGCGCGTCTCTCCCTTGCATCCCCCCCCCCCCCC
>JAITYT010000479.1:238215-254336 GCA_025433975.1 Liostenogaster flavolineata
GCAACGACACGACGACGACAACACAATTACGAGAAACACAATGACGAGAACGACGAAGACGATGCAGCACGAGACGTTTGTCAAGTGATAGGGTTGTCCGACAAGTTGGCTTCATCGTCGTTCGATGGTAGCTTTTCAAGAGCGGAGAAAAGTCGACGAAGGTACATGCATGCAAAAGAGACATAGCTACTGGCAAAGAGTCGCGTCCGTAGCGTAGAGTTATAGGAGGTTCGATGCGCGCGCGTTCTTGCATGCCGCGACGCGCGGCCTTGCTGCGTGTGCGTGGGAAAGAGATCCGTGCACTGACGTATGCGCCTCTCCTCGGTATGGGTGTAGGTTGGTAGGTGCCACGAAGGTTGAGAAAAAGAGAAAGAGAAACGAGGTACGCGAAGGACCGACCGACCGCCGACTGCCGACCAACCGACCGACCGACTAGCTGACTAGCTAGCGGCGATCACTCGACTGCCGCTGCGATGTCGTGACTCGTGGAGTGTAGATGACTGACTAACCGACGACGTTTCGACGATTATCGAGTCTCGTATTCTTTCGTGGAGAATGGCGTTTTTCTTCGGCATTTTCCTCATCTCTCTCTAAGTTGGTGGTAACGTGCTATCGTTTATACGCGCCTATCGGCAAAGTGTACAAGTGCACGCGACCGACTCGTCAAGATGCATTGACCGGAGGAGGCCGCGTTCTCTCTCTCTCTCTCTCTCTTTCTTTCTTTCTTTCTATCTATCTTTTTCAGTCTCTCTGTCTCTCTCGTTCGTCGTTAAACTTTTCTTGGTTATGGGTGCGAGGAGATAGGGCAGTGCGGAATTCGCAGCGCCATTTTGAAAAATGTAGCCCCGCTAAAAATTTCCTCCCTCTACTACCCGTCCCCGCGTCTCACGTTGTTCTTAATATGAAGCACATCGTCGTCGTCAACATCGTTAGCATTGTCAGCGTTAGCGTCATCGTAGCGTCAGCGTCGTCGTCCTCACCCTCATCCTCGTCCTCGTCGTCGTTGTCGTTGTCGTCATCATCATCGTCGTCATCGTCGTCATCGTCGTCATCGTCGTCATCGTCGTCATCATCGTCATCATCGTCATCATTGTCATCATCGTCATCGCCATTGTCGTTACTTTTGCCATTGACACGACTCGCTTATGTCAGTCTCTTACCGTTTGATTGTTTAGATCGACTGTACAGCGGTGGTGGCCCTCATGGACGGCACGTTGGAAGAGCTCCCTGCTAAGGACTCACCTCAGAGCAGTCCTGACAAAGTGCCGAAAGGTATGTAAAAGATTGTTATTCGTGAATGATAGCTAGATGGACCTTCGCTAACTGGTCGTGGCAAAGTTTAATTTTATCGTTATAAAGCGTTGCTATTATTTTATCACTGAGCTTCTTCTACGATTCTCTTGCATCCTTAAAGCTCACTGTGTTTGTAAATTATATAAATGTTTGTAATTATATAAATTATTCATCGAGTACATTTATCGTGGTAGTTTTGTAAATCCAATATCTATTAGATTTATCGAAGAAACTAAGTATTCTTTTATTCATTCCAGACACAGTAATTCCAAATGGTGTAAATGGAAACTATGGTACTGGAAGCGACGAGTATCCTGATTCTGAAACAGGAGCGATTAAAGTATCTTCTAACGAATCTACTTGGGATGAACAGAAACAAGGGGAACAGGATAGGCATAGAGAAATTGACGATGTACATAGAATACAGTATGGTGTCGAGGACAGATGTTTAGACTCTGAAGACAGTGAGCAAAATGAAGCGGAAAAAAGCAGGAATAAGAGGTGCGAAATCTTTGAATCAAGAAACGATTCTATGATTTCAGTATCATCTGACGGTATCAGTGAGACGAACGATACTAGTGAAGTGTCTAAAATAGATGACAAGTGTAATAAAAGCATGTCTTGTGATGCTATAGATATCGATGAACAAAGTAACAATTCAGATGTGGAATGTTTGGAAGAAAGTATCACGGAGATTCAATCCGACAACGACGATGTGTTCACTTTGAAAAAATCTGTTGCTAATAGCAATAAAGATCTGTCCGATAGTATCTTGGAAGGGCATAACGATGCCTGTGAAATATCGGATAGTAATATGGATACGTCGGACATTAAAATTTGCGAGGAAAATGGAAGTTGCGATAGTCCTGACATAGAAGAAATAACAGATAGTGCAAAAAATAATAGCCACAATACGTCGCCCGAACGTTTAAGTAAAGATCCTATGAAACAAAGAAAACCAAGAAAGCAAATAGATCTTAGTAGTATTACACCGAGAAGAAGTTCCCGTAATATAAAAAGAACAAGTTACATAGAGAAAGAAGTAGAGGAGGAAGTAGACGATGACGGCTCCGATATAGAGGAAATTAAACCCGAGGATCCATTAGGTGGAGTAGACAGTAAGGATAAAGAAAATTCAAAGTTGAAATCTCCGTCGAAGAACAGTAAAACTACGATCGTTGTTAATGATACTAAGCGTTTGGTTGAAATTGCTGCTGGTAGTAAATCTATGAAGGGTGGGAAGAAAGAACCTACGTTAGTTATAATAGATACGAATTCCATACTCTCGGGTCGCGGTGGTATGCCCGTTAGTAACAGTAAGCCTCATCATTCTGTTTCTAACAGCGGTTCTTTCTCGGTAGTTCCAATGAATATGACAACTCAGACAATGTACCCTAACATGAGAACTACCATTACACCAGTACCCATGACATCTAAAACGGCACAATTAAGCCCTAAAACTAGCAGTATGACTACGGTGACACCCGCTATTCCCCCAATTTTACCAACTTTAACCGACGATATGTTTGTAGTGGAGGCACCTTCCTTCATAGTACCTTACGTATACGAAAAACCACCGTTGAAACCACTGAAAGAATTCGTTAATAAATTGGAAAAAAGTATAGAAGAAAAAGAAAAAGAAGAATTATTAAAGAAAGTTTCAGAGGAAAATAAAGACGATCAAGAATTCAAGGAAGAATTGTTAGATACAAATAAAACTCTCGAGGAAAAGAATTTTGAGATCGAAAACGAAGTGACTTTAAGTAACAAAAAGGACGGAGACGATGGAGGAGGTGAAAATACAATTGATCTGATAGAACATGGATTTAGTAATATAGGAGATAAACATGAAATAAGGCCAGAAGATAGAAACAAAGTAATTACTTATTTTGATTTACCATTGGGAAAATTTTTTATGCAAATTGGAGTAAACCTTGTTCAAGAATACGTTCAAACTGATCTTTTGCGAACTCAAAAACGTAAACAGGGCAAAGGTAGCACTTCGGCTGAAACTCAGCTAGCTATAAATTCGCTCATTAAAAATCTAGAATTTAGTAAAGAAAATAATGAACCATTCCATTTAGAAATGAAAAAATGTGAATTCTGTAACTTTAAAACTGAATCGACTTTAGTTATGCAACATCATTTAGAAACTCCTCATATGCGTAATTATGTTTACAAATGTAATTTCTGTCCGATGGAAGTTCGTAGTCCTCACGATATCTTATTTCACATGGAAGCCGAACATAACACTCGTGGTCGATTAGAACGTGGTCCAGCTTTTCATCAGTGTCCAAATTGTCCTTTTGAAGACAATCAAAAAGGCAAATTAACACGGCATATTCTTGCCTGTTCTAAAAAGTTTAGACCTGAGCGAAATTTAGAGCCTGCTACGGATTGGGAACCACCCGCAAAAATTCCTAGATTAAATCGAGCACGACCCGTTGGTCCGACTAATCCTAGCGCACTTGCCATGGCTATGGGTGCTAAAGGGCCACAGCCGCTTTTACCAAAACTACTTCCAGCTCCAATAACTGGTCGTGGAAGAGGGCGACCACCGATGCAACCTAGATATTCCGATATAAAGACGCTTCGACCAGGTGGCACAACAATGAGGCAAGGTAAAAGTTTGCATATTATTTTTCGAACATTCATTATGACATATACGTTTCATATTATAGCTTCTTTTTAATATGCAAATATATAATGCAGCACGATTTCAGATAATGTTGCAGGCATGATGTATCGACCAACTTCATCTGGTCTATTGGTACCAACTTCTTATCAATTTGGTAGTAACCAAATATTTCAGGTAAAAACAAAATTGTATTTTTCTGTATCTATGTATATATATATATATATATATATGTATATATATATATATATATATAAAATATATACTTCTCTCTTTTATATATATATATGTATAAAAGAGAGAAGAGTATATATACAATTTTTAGGGAGAAAGTTTAATAATTATTTAAAATTTTTTATACATTATAGTATGGAGTTGTATAAATTATATTTAATAAAATTTAAAAGTTATATAAGCATTTGAGAGTTTATGTGAAATTTGTTTAATGCCAGTTTTTTAGTAGTCTTATAATAAATCTTATGCCATGAATAATGTTGTTATTTGTGTGTGTGTGAGATAAATAAATTTTTAAAATTTTAGAATATTTTAAATTTAAGTATTTTTTTAATAAAGAGAAAAGTCATTGATTTAACATTATACGTCAAACTCATATAAGCTTATACTCCAATTGGGAAATTTTAATAAAATCATTTCAATGCTAGCAGCAGCACAAATTGAAGTCTTTATTTATGAGGGTAATGATAATGCACTTCTTGGTTAACATAGACATTATAATTGTAATGTTATTGTACTATGTATCGATATGTTTATTTCATAATCATTTTTTTATCTTATATTTATTAACTTTTGTTTTTTTATGTATTAGATATGTTGTTTAAATATCGTAGTAGTGAAATTATGCCATCTATATTTTCATAAACTTATAAATTAAATCTTGAAATTGACGAAATAAAGAAACAACATTAATAAGGATACAAATACAATAATATATCCTTACATTTTCCTTCTTATAAAATATATTTTCAGTAACAAAGATCTAATTTAAATTTAAGTATTATAATTTGTAACATATAATATACAATGTTATTTTTTTTTATAATATGTGACACGATACACATTCTTTGTGTCTAAAACAATTTGTATAAATACAAATTAACAAACTTTTTACATTAGGAAGTGTAAATATGTGAACGAACACTAGAGATTCAGAAAATCAAACAGATTTTGAGAAAATATAAAAATTAGTAAAAAATATATGGGTGGTGACAGGTGGTGGGTGGCTCTGGGACTGTCATGTCGGCTGTCTCGGGAGTGAGTAGCAGTAGCGGCAGCAGTTCCGGTCAACCCACACCCATTGCACTTGTACCCAACGTAATCGACTCTCTGTCTAGGTTGTCCTCGTCACAGGTAAATAAATGTTGGAAACTACCAGGAAGATTCACTGATTTCATAGTGTTTGTGATCGCATGGATAACATGTTCTGCAGGTGCAAAATGCTTTTAATAACTTTCATTTTATAAATGTGTCTTATTGTTAATAAGGCTATATGTGGCTGCTTATCAGGTGTAACAGTATTTTATATGAAACTTAAATATTATATAAGATGTTATTAAATTATAACATAATTGTTGTTTCTTTCCGATAAGTATTAAATCAGATTTTTTAATATATGTAAAACCGTGAAAGAAACTGCTTACATACATAGGATTGACATGCATATTAAATTCAAATTTAAACTTTGAAATTTACAGAAGAAATCGTACACTAGTATCTCAGTAGCGTGCCTGTTTATTTGGCTGATATTAGGTTGTGTGTAAATATATTTTCCATATTTATAAGCTTTTAAAGACCCTAATTATTTTCGTAAAACTAACAGCATAAACAGGACGAAAATATGTATATACTTTAGCAGTACAGAATTATTTAAAGAATAACATATATTTCAAAAAAATTATGTATTTATATTCATAATGTATGTGAAATTGGATGTCAGTATTTACATAGTAAATACATTTTATGTTTCATTTCAGTTTCAATTATACAATTATAAATAATTATAAGCGGGTGAAGCAATATACGCAAAAAAAATAAGTTTACGACACTTTACACTTTAATATTTTATGTGTATAGCCCCGAAGTGATTTTGTAAGATTGATATTAATTACAAGTGTTATTTTTTACATTTGATTTGCATAAAAAGAAATCTAAATAGTAACCAATCGATTTTTGTTTATGTATATATCTATGAAATAAAATGACCACTTTATTTTTTTCCAGAATACAGCAACCAATCCTAAGAATCCCACTGCAAAATTGTTAAGTCAGCCGAGTATATCTATTACTCCGTTGCCACGAACATCTCAAACCTCCATTCCAGATACAGGAACTTCTTCAAAATCTGGAGGAAAGAACACATTCGTAATATGCGAAATATGTGATGGTTACATTAAGGTAAATGTATAATCGAAGATATTTTTCTTCCACATTGTACTTTGTGTATATGTAGCTGATTCAACTTTAAAAGTAAAGATATTTGTTTAATTCATTTATCGAACTTTTTTGTTAGGATTTAGAACAACTGCGAAATCATATGCAATGGATTCATAAAGTAAAAATACATCCAAAGATGATTTATAACAGACCTCCATTGAACTGCCAGAAATGTCAATTCCGGTTTTTCACGGATCAGGTACACGACAGTACTCAAATTTATAATATTTTTAACTGTTCGCCGTAATTAAATATTTGATAATTGTAAAAAATTTCAATTTAAAAGATGTAGAGTCCAAATTTTAATTGCAGGGTTTAGAACGACACTTACTTGGATCTCATGGACTCGTTACATCTAGTATGCAGGAAGCTGCAAATAGAGGAAAAGATGCAGGCCGTTGCCCAGCTTGTGGCAGAGTTAGTAATTTTGCATTTGGTTTACAATATATTTAAATAATATCTATTAAGTCAAAGAAAAAAGTAATTTTCAATTGTGCGTTCAAACTTTTTAGGTTTATCAATGGAAATTATTAAATCATGTTGCACGAGATCATGGAATGACTTTAAAACCAGCGCACCTATCTTATAAATGTACAGTATGCACTGCCACGTTCGGGATGTACAAGCAATTTGAAAATCACGTGTACTCGTCTCATAGTGCTGTGACTAAAAGAGTAACAGATAAAAAAAATACACCTTCATCTCCATCATCCAGATCTAATGACTCTCTTTTAAAGCCATTAAAAATTAACGACGAAATTACAATTATTCCACAACCAGCGAAACCAACAACCAGATTTGGTGCCTCGCAAGGTAGAGGCAAATAGCAATGATCAGCAGAGTGATACATGTGTCTTGTCTTATTGAATTTCACGTAACTTTGTGGTACTCCATACTTATCACTGTAGTATACAGTGATCAACGTGCCGTGTACATGTGTATGCATAATTATGCTTAAGACGCAATTACGACACTTAAATCTACAACTCTTGGCAAAAACTAGTTGACTACATAATATTCCATCAATGATTATACCGATATATTTATTTAAGAATTTTTATTGTTGTTATCGGACATACATAAAATAGACTGTAAAAATATTAAAGCGTGGCCTTCAGTCTAATTCTTTGGTTAATCCTAGAGCTGCGTACTCCCGCCTACATGATGAACCTGCGAATGTGAAATGTATTTACATTCGTCGCCATGTAAATCACCTTATGTAGTGGATTCTCTATAATGTAAATTGTTTTTCTAAGATAAATATATTCGAATGTCATTCTATTTTGTTATTGACGCTTTCGAGACAATTAAGTAAAGTTGTCTTTAGTCATCTACTCGACAAAGCGATACATGTTTGTAAAGCAGTTTTTGAATAACGTATAAAATCGGAAACTGTATTACGTAAACAGAGTGCCCTCGACTATCTTACGAACGTTTGGTATATAAGTGCTAATAATTAGCATAAATTAGTCATGGTTCTTGCGCTAGAATTCACTTTTTTAACTCACTTTCATATTTTTTAAATAATGATTAATAAAATTATTATTTTATCATTGCTTAATTTATAACATTTTCGTAAACCTGTGTGTATGAAGCAATTTATAATGTAATATCAAGGGTAATCAGAGTTGTAAATTATATCTATTACTAAGTTCGACTTTTTGGTCTCGTATATTGTAATAAGATATCCAGTTTTATTTTTGCGCTCTTACAAGAACAAGAAAATGTACATTAACATAGCGTATAATATAACAAATATATCAATAAAATAGGATGGCACACACTCATGTATACATTTTTTTTGTTAAACGTGAATACAAACTGGAGCATTAAACTTGTAGTACATAATGCAACATATACCTAACTTTATGTATGTATATATATAATATACATTCAAATATTATATATATAAATATGTAAAATTAATTTAGTGTAGAGATAGTATAATACAAGAGAATATACATTTTCTTCTTGTATATACAAAAATGATAGGCTTATACTGATATGTAGATAATCGTTAAAAGAAGTAACGGGTTTAATTTAATAATTTCAATTTATCATCATGATTTTTGTACGTTATGATAGGTGGTAATTTTAGAAGAAATCATTCAGTAATAGAAGTAAGTATTGTAGTGCATTTTTGCACTATAAGGCTGTATTATTTAACTCTGCTGCTTGCTAGCCACTTTTATGGCAAATCATGTTGGTAAAACTGAGAAACATTCATAGATATAATTACAGAAATATATAGTTTGCTGTAATAATTTGTACAATATTATATGATTATAAAAATAAAGTGTACCAACATTGTATTACATTTTTGCCTTTCGCTATTTATAATTCTTTTATTTGCTCTAAAAATCATCGATTGTTTTTTAAATTATTCGCTCAACTTTTCGCTAAGCAAATTTTACTGATACGATATATCACGTATTTAATGATGAAAATTTAATTAAATTTAAATTAATGAAAAACATACGATTAAAACTATATCTTTATGTACAAATTATTATACTATTATTAAAATATACAAAAAGGAAATACTATAAATTTGAAAAATAGTTACAATGAAAATCAATTTTCTAACATCGTAAACATTACGATAATTTTCGAAATAATATGTAACTATAATATATGACATAATTAATGTTATGATAAAAAAAAGATATGTTTATATAATTATAAAAATGTTTAATTTGATGACAAAGAAGGCCTCAGAGTTGTTTAATTAATTAGTTAATACGTTAAGTGCCACGCCGGTCCTTGGGATTGACGCTTGATTTTTCGTTCATGCTACGCTGATTCATGAGAACCAGCGATTGAATTTTGTTTTAAGGTACGTTATCGTACTGCCTGAGCCTTAACTAAATGTTACTTAAGTAGGAAATATAATATTTTATTAAAAATTAATATAATTTATTAAAATAATCTAAACAAAAATACGAATTTTCATTGTATATATTACAAAAATTACAACTTTTTGTTAAATTTTTCTTCAATTTTCTAATTATATCTATGTCACCTTGTTTCTTTTTCAATTTTAGCACTTGTCATAAAAAAACATTTAAAACGAGTGTGTTTAGCAAAAGTTCAAACACTAACATTTTATACCATTTCATGGATTTGCATAATGGATTTAATAGTACACATATAACGGTCTATTGTATGTATTTATCTGGTCGGACAGGTCGACAGCTGCTTTCATTTAAAAATCGTTACCCTTTTTCATTTTCCTTTACAATAATTCTTCGTGTTTTAATTGTTTTAATGCAACAATTTTTTTTAGAATTCCTTTACGATTTCTTCGAAATGTTTCAATCAAGTGTGTATTTTTTAAAATTAATTTATTCGTTAGATCTAAAGTGGTACACCAATAATTTGTACACAACGCGTAGTCTTTATAAAATACATCCATACATAAGTTCAAAATAATTTCTGTTAGTGTATTTATTCTATCTCTATTTTTCCTACTATATACGCAATAAATGTATATATAGCCAAACTCGCAATAGAGTTTGAATAATTTTATACCATATCTATGCTTCTTTTGCATAAGGTATTCTCAAAATATGACCCATTTACGATATGAAATCAAAGATTCACTAAACAAATTCTGGTAATTTGTAATATTTTAAAAAATTTTATTTAGTTCATTAACGATCGATTGTGAAAATGTTGGTGAAAAAGTAATTTCTAACGTCATATCGGTGATCACATTTAGTTGAAGTATATTCACGGATATCAGCGATTGGCTGAAATACTTCGCGGTCGGTAAACCACGTAAACGTAGACTATATAGATAGAATCCTCCCGGGACGCATCCCGACATGACTGTCGGGATTGGACACAGTGGATTCAATCTATGAAGTCACAGCCACGTGGTTTACCGTAAAGTATTTCAGCCAATCGCTGGAAGATCCAGCGATGAGGTAACGCAGAGGCAACGCAGTGGTTCAGTATTCAGGAAAACAAGTGCCGCTCCGATGGAGTGAAGGGGAACAGAAACTGTAGACATCGCGTAACGGCGAGTCCCCACGGTTAAAAAAAAACACTATCTACTTCTTGAGGAACCGAAATTATCTTTTTGCCAACTCAATATCTTTCACAAATGGTACTATGCATCGGATATTTCGTTATTTGCAAAATGTAGCGTCTTCGACAGAACTTGATAATAATTCTTGTTTATTATTTTGTAGGTAAATGATTGATAATAAAGTGAATGTTTCGACCAATATAAGGTCATTGATAAAAGTTTTACCAGTCCCATTCATATAATTTGACCAAAAAGACGCCTTATCTGAACATTTGAATGTAGTACTTGATAGCATTGCATAATATATATGTATAATAATTTATTTACATATGCTTTCAGTTATTTTTTACTAACAAACAGAGAACAGAATCTTCTATATTTACACAATTCCGTACTTTTTCATTATTTATATCGATACTATACGTATTAGTGAGAACGGTAATGTTCGATTAATTATTAATCGACGTCATTATTATTCAAATGTACACTTTCTAATGAAGAATCACTATCACTATTAGATATCTATAATATACAACATGTTTATACAACAATGTTTAGACGGTAAAATTAATTTAACGACTGTATCACTTTCTAAATCTGATAATATTATAAATTATATGGACAAAAACGTTTAGAAAATATTTGATAGATTTACTTCAAAAAATCACTTCTGTGAGACCGACGATTTTTTAAGCGTCCCGACATCCCTTTGCTTACCTTTATTATTTCTTTATGCTTTAATTTACGTGCAAGCATGTCAGAAAATGAGGTAAAATCGATATGACATCTAACGTGTTAATTAAATTAAAACTTTTATTATATTTATAAATATATAACGTAGAAGTGCATGTAATAAAAATTGTATTTGCATATCGTCATACATTTATTTTTAAAAATTGTTGAACTTTGAAATACGATTTAAAGAATTCAACGTCACATCCTAAAAGTGCATTTAACGAATCACAATACTCAAAGTGTAGAGCATACCGGCTAAACGACGTAACCAAACAGCATTATCGTTTCCAAACATCTCGTGTTTGCCGGGTAACGATTGTTCCTTGCAGTTTCAATACGTCCTTTCTTTACTTTGTTAGTGTATCTTTTCACACTCGTTTAAACATTGTAAGCATAGGATAATATAACAATTTAAATATGGGTGATACATTACCGTACATGGTTGAATATGCGAAAAGTTCTCGTTCATCTTGTAAAAACTGTAAAACATCTATTATGAAAGATTCATTACGACTTGCCACCGTTGTGCAGGTAAGTAACATTTGTACAAATGGAATGAAAATATTATATAACGAAATGTTCGAGCTCAAAAGTGCTTTATATATATTTGCATCTCGATTTACATTCGAGGATAATTTACTGGCACTGTAATAACCAATGAGTGAACAAAAATTACTCACCAAACGAAGAAATAATGATTGTTATTACTATAATATAATAACTATTACTATGTATAAATGATATATTAATGTTTTCATCAATTGTAAATTTGTTGTTTAGGGTACTGTTGTTTTATCAGTTATATATAACAATTTTATTAAATATCACAATATTAAAAATTCATACAATAATAAACAATGAATTTAAACATATGATTTTCTTAAAATCATTTACTTCTTATTTCATATTTGATTAAGATTTGAAACCAATGGATATGGTTCAGTAGAAAAATCAACTAGTTTCTGAATCATTGTTTAAACATTGTGCTAAATATCAAGATTTCAAAAATCGTGTAAAATATATGTATATTATTGCTATTTATAAATTATAGATATAGTACAATATAATATATTCGATAAAATGGATGATAAAAGTACAAGTACAGGACAAAGTAAAAAATTATGAAGTATTTCTTAAATATACATAATATACATTTTATATTATATTTTTTCCAATGTATGCAGACATTCTTCTGCTATACTTAATAAATAACACAGTTTTAACAAATTTAAAAATAATTTATACATTACGCATCTAATTATATATATATATAACTATAATATAACAATATATTATCAAGTTATACTGTTAACAATACAGAATCGTAATTATTATTTTTTAAAAAATATCGAACGTTTAATGAATTTAATAAATTGTAGAGTCCAGTCTTTGATGGTATGATTACAAAATGGTATCATCCAAAATGCTTTTTCTTAAAACAAAGGCCAAAATCGATCGCCGATATAGCTCAGTTTGATAATATACGTTGGGAGGATCAACAAGAGATAAAAAAAAATATCGGTATATAATTATTTATATATGATTAATCATTTATCATATTATTAAATTATTATATTATTATTAAATTATTTTATTATTTTATTTTTGTAATTTAGATAATTCCACAAACCTTCCACCTCCAACTGGAAAAGGCAAGAAACGTACGAAAGCTTCTGGGCAATTTAAAGATTTTATAATTGAATATGCAAAGTCGAGTAGAGCCACTTGTAAAGGATGTGAAGAAAAAATAATAAAAGGAGAAATAAGAATATCAAAAAAAGATTTTGAAAGTGAAGAAGGTAGAAGATATGGTGGTATAGATAGATGGCATCATCTAGAATGTTTTGCAAAATTAAGATCAGAATTAGAGTTTTTTGAGCAAGGCGATAATATTCCTGGTGCTAAAACCTTATCTAAAGAAGATCAAAAAACTGTTGTTAAAACATTGCCTAAAATCAGTGAGCCTGATGTTTCATCTATAAAAAAGATAAAAAATGAACCAGAAGACGAAAAAGAGGAAGAACAGAATAAAAAAATGTTTGCTATAAGAGATAGTTTATCGCAATTAACTAGAAACGAACTTATAATGATATTAGAAAAAAATGAACAGGAAATTCCAGTAGGGGTATCTGCTGTAAGAGTTAAATATTTCTTAAAATTGTATTGTTGTAAGAAATGTATAATAATTAATGTTTTTTCTAGATGATGGATTATTTATCTGACATTTTATGTTTTGGTGCCTTGAAACCATGTCCAAAATGTAAAGGACAATTAGTATATGTTTCGGGTCTTGGTTACAAATGCACTGGTGATTTGACAGAATGGGCTAAATGCGAGTATATAACGCAAGATCCAAAAAGAAAGAAAAGTACAGTCCCGAGTGAACTGAAAGAAACTTATCCAAGTTTGTAAGTTTTAATTCTATGTTTTTAAACTACATAACTCTAATTTTTAATGGACGTGCAGTAATAATCAAGAAGGCGCGTGTTAAGTCAAAATTTTTAAGAATCGTAAATGATTAAGTTTTTAATTTCTAGAGCACTTAAAACGAAAGTAGAACGAAGACTCTTTAAAATAACTGCACCATCTACTTCCACTGCAGTGAAGAAAGAAGATAATGTTGATGGTGGTCCAAAAGTACAAGGGAAACCAAAGCCTTTGAAAAACTTACAATTTGTGATTCTAGGACATACGGTTAAAGATAAAGAAACCCTAAAAAAAGATATTCAACTTTTGGGAGGATCTGTAACTACAAAAATTCATGAGAACCTAGCTGCAGTTATATCAACCCCAAAGGAAATTGAAAGAATGAGTAAGAAAATGGAAGATATAAAATCATTAGATATTGAAGTTGTTTCGGAAGATTTTGTCGAGGAAGCAAAAGAGTATACAGATACACCTGTAATGCTTATTAAAAACAAATCTATTGCCAGTTGGGGTGGAAATCCTAGTAGTAGAATTGCAAGCATTATAGTTAAATCAGGTTCTTCTAAGAGTAAAAGTAAATTTGAGAAATCTGCTTCCGGTAAAGTAAAGTTACAAATTAAGGGTGGTGGTATTGTCGATCCGGGTAGTGGTTTAGAAGATTGCGCACATGTATATCAAAGAGGAAATGAAAAGTTTATCGCTACATTAGGACTTACAGATATACAAACAAAAAAGAACAGTTATTATAAGTTACAAATTTTGAAACACGATAAAATGGAAAAGTATTGGTTGTTTAGAAGTTGGGGCAGAATAGGTACCACAATTGGAAATAATAAATTGGAAAAGATGACACTGGAAGATTGTATAACAACTTTTGAAAATCTTTATGAAGAAAAATCTGGAAATGCATGGATAAATAGGGATCGTTTCTTCAAAGTACCTCATAAAATGTATCCAATCGATATAGATCATGGAAACGATGAAGATTCGAATAAGTTATTGGATTCTGATATTAAAAGTAATTTAGAAAAACCAGTGCAGGATTTAATGAAACTTATTTTTAATGTAGAAAATATGAAAAAAGTTATGTTAGAGTTTGAAATAGATATGGATAAAATGCCTCTTGGCAAGATATCAAAAAAACAGATACAAAAAGCATATTCTGTATTAACAGAATTACAGGAACATGTTAAAAAGGGAAATGTAGAACGTACAATACTTATTGATGCGTCAAATCGATTTTATACTTTAATACCACATAATTTTGGTATTTCTGAACCAAAGATATTAGAAACAATAAACGAAATTCAATCGAAATGTGAAATGTTAGATGCATTGCTCGAGATGGAAATTGCTTATAGTCTCTTACATACTAAAGCAGATTTAACACAGAATCCACTCGATGTTCATTACAAGCAGTTGAAGACAGATATAACTGTACTAGATAAAACGAGTAAGGAATATGAGATTATTGAACAGTACGTTAAGAATACGCATGCAGCAACACATACTTATTATAGTCTTGAAATTGAAGATGTTTTTATTATTAAAAGGCAAGGGGAGGAACAAAGATTTAAACCATTTAAAAAATTATCGAATAAAAAGTTACTTTGGCATGGTTCTAGAACAACTAACTTTGCTGGAATATTATCTCAGGGACTTAGAATAGCACCTCCCGAAGCACCTGCTACTGGATATATGTTTGGTAAAGGTATCTACTTCGCAGATATGGTGTCAAAATCGGCAAACTATTGTTGTACAAATAGTCAAAGTCCAACAGGACTGTTATTACTTTGTGATGTTGCGTTAGGCAACATGTATGAAAGATACGATGCAGATTATATTACAAAATTACCAAAAGATAAGCACTCGACGATAGGTAGAGGTCAAACACAACCTAATCCTGACATCATTTATAAGACAGAGGATGGTGTTGAGATTCCATATGGCCCTTCAGTACAAGCTAAACTTAAGAAGAAAGCAGCTTTGTTATACAATGAATATATTGTGTATGATGTAGCTCAGGTGAAAGCACGATATTTATTGAAAATAAATTTCAAGTATAAAATGTAATTTTATTCATATTTTACTACATTATTATTTGATCAGATTGATAATATGTGAACAATCTGTTAATGGATGCCAATTTGGTTTTAGTTTATTTAATGTCTAATTTTTAACTACCTCCAACTACATTAAGTTAATAATAATCAGCATATTACAAAAATACATTAATTTGTTTTATGTAACCTTTAATGTAATGTGATCATTAAATATAGTATTTCTTAAAAAATAAATACATTTATTATAGTATTTTATACAATAAAAACATTGAAATAGTATCATTCTGAGTTGTATTTTTATAGTAATTGTACCTAACTTTTGAAAAATAGTTGTTTAGAAAGGTAGTTTGTAAAAAATAAGATTGTAATAAATACTCATCATTTTCTTATGTTTATTGTTTTTAATCAATAATATTGTAGGATCGTAGATAATTTAGATTGTAAAGATGCGGTTGGTTTCTTCTAGTACCCGAAAACTGGACGA
>JAITYT010000482.1:15886-43195 GCA_025433975.1 Liostenogaster flavolineata
TTCACACTTCACATAAACGAACAAAAATCTGTTGCAAGAAAATTGAAGAAATTTTAAGCTCCGACGAAGTTAACGTGTGTTATAAAAATCCTCTCGTTTACAATGGCGAGTGGAGAAACGACACATCAATTCCACGTATCAAGTGACTAACCTTAGTGAAAGCACAATATGCACTATGGGTTAAAACCTTGCAATCGCAGGAGAAAATAGAGTGAGAAAGATTATTGGCCCTGTGAATGCTAAAAACAGTTTAATGCCAATATCGGCATCTATTAGCGACACAATGGCGTCTTTTGAAGGAAAGTGGCGATTCTACGTGGATAACAAATTCGTAAGCAACGTCGGAGCAATTGATCTTCAACCACAAGCTAATATTAAATACATCGAGAGGAATTTAACCAATGTCCTTTTAGTGCCAGATTTTAAATTACAGTTGGATCTATCAATGATCGCTGTAATCAAAAAGAGGTTCTCTTCTCACATTTGCAATAATATTGATGATCGAGAATGCACTGGCGCTTTATCCACAAAAGGCCCCAGGCACGATCAACTTTCTTGTGTGCTTTTCAAGAGGTAATGAAACAAGTAACGTTTCGTTCCCATGCACACGATCCAAATAGTGCTGATTATCTGCACTGTTATTTAAGGATTGATTTGCAGAAGAGAGAGAGAGAGAAGAAGCCAGATCAGAAATGCGGAAATATAATTTCTATTGGTTACAAGGACTAATTCTTCACGAATAATTGGCTGGGGAATGCAAACAGTAAACAAATTCATATCAACGCTGCGAAGACTCGGAGGGCTCGGTTAAAATGCTGGAGAATACTCAAAAGAAGATAACGTGTTAATTCCATTTCACGGAAGCTAGTATCAATCATCAAATAAACATATAGCGAATAGAAATACACGACCGTAGGTGGATACTAGATGACTTTGGAAATGCAGGCGAAAAGCAGAATTAAGTTCAATCAACTTCACAATAGAAGAAAGTTACGTATGGCGGAGCGGTACAGCGAATTTGAACATGTGTTCACAATACACTTCCAAAAATTAAATTAAAAATAACAATTAAAATGATTAATTAGGTTAAATTAGAGTAGTATAAAGCAAGGCTCGTGCCAAAAAAGTATTGTCAATAAGAAGATGTGAATCAATTTGACTGTTTTTTATACTTTATTTGAAGAAATAGCTTTTCTTCAAAGCGAATCAAAAGAAATTATTTACTGAATAATTTAATGCAGTTTGTAAATTATGATACACATCTTGTTATTGCAATGTAACATTTCTGAATAAGTGTAGTAGCTTCTTGTTTTATGTTGATAGTTTATTGTTGTCGTTCTCGATGTTCGATGTTGTTTCGTTGTCGGTAGTAACAAGGAGCTATTAACAGTAATTTTTATTTGATGAAATATACAAATATTGATTACGCTGGGTGTGTTAAATCCAGTAAATTTTATGATTAATAGTCGAGTTCCGATCAAAGTTTAATTAGATTAAAACAATCCAGACTACTATATTTGTATATTTCATGGTACGTTATTATTTTCTAAGAGATACTTGTGATCGTAAAGATATTCTTGTCAAGTATATTAGTATGAAAGAACAGTTGATATAGGCAAGAGTTATTTAATTAGGATCGTTGTCTAGCGTACACCATTATCGTAATTTAAATATTACGAATTGGTGTCATAGAAGAGATTGTAATAGAGAAGAAAATAAAAAATACGTATATTTACTATACGTAGTATGTATATAAAAATATCTAATACTATATATTTTTAAGTTATGTATTCGATACATGCACATTTATTACATGCGTATTTTTACATTTATTATAAATAAGGTTGTTTATGTATTAGTCATGTATGCATTGTTTATTTTATTCTTATTTTTATATTTTTTCCAATTTATGATGTACTAATCTTGCATTATTTATATGTGTATATTTTTTGTGAAGTGTTGTAACGAACACTAAATATTTCGAATGCTTATGTATGTATTGCGCGAATTGCGAGGTTAGTACTAAATAAGTCATCATTAAATAAATAAGTCATTTAATGCTCATGTGTATTGACGGAAATATTTGAACATTTAATAAACCTTTGTTCTAATTATTTAAAACTTATGTTCTATATCTAACCCTATATCTAGTCCTATACCCCATCTTATATCCTTCATCTTAGCGGCGGTAGATTATTCGTCTTTATGAGAACCAAGGATCCAAGGATCCTTTGTTGTGTAGCTCAAGTGTATACTGGATTAGTATTGCTCGTATAATGGGATGTTGCTAGCTTTTCATGGTATCACCGATGAAAAAATTCCCGATGATCAACGGAAAGAAGTCCGGGACGGATCCGGTATTTGTCGTTTGAATGATTCACTCAGAGACAGTTGCAGTAAAGGCCTTGATTCGGTGACGGTGATTATTAGATTGTCTATAGTATAGATTGCGTCAGTTTATCAGACATTGAGTTGGCGATTGAGTGACTAGTTCGCTGTCGATTAGTTCTTTCTCGCAAGGAAGTTGGTAGGACATACGGTGGAAGAATTGCTAATGCAAACGACGCCTTCCATTCACATACAACGCTGACGGACACAATTATGATGATGATCCCAGGAAAACTAAGAGAAACTCATTCCTTTCGACCTATATTTATTTTGTTCAATATCGTTCAGATACTCAACAGCAATCGTAAGAGGAATTTTGCAAGATTTTTCTGATATACTCATATACTTTCAAAAGCTTGACTATTTTAGAGTTGGAAAAAATTTGGATTTCTCATTTTGCATCGAGCCATGTAAGAAGGGGATTTTCATATAAGCTGAACGTTTTATAAGAGTTTTCTTGCGATCTCTAGGGTCCAGACGAAATACATTGATTTAATTATTTCCAATAGTTTTTAAACGAAGCAAAAGAAGCATACTGCAAATAGGTCACGTTTGTTAGGTCGGACTCGTGAGTCGAGTCGCTTGGTCACGCGTGTGCGAAGCGGAGTCGCGAACGTGTTAAAGCGTACAATTGGAATGCCTCGTCAATTTGGTGAGCGTTGAAACGAAAGCGAGACTCGCGGAGCGCGTTTCATATTCGGAGTCCCTCGTATTCGTACGTATGCCGACGCACGACACGCAGATGTGCTCGCGTGCAAATAGATCGCAGTCACTGCGACGAAATCACGACCGTACAACGAAGAGCGGCCCCACGATCCTAATTGCTACCAATTACGGGCAATTGCAGGCGGCGGAGGCCCGTGTTCTGACCCCTTCCGCGATCGATCGCGATTCGTAGCGCACGCGTTTGCTCGGCTCTCTCTCTCCTCGAAGTTCGTATATCGTTCGTAACCGACGCGATATCGCTCCACGATGCTACGAAAGCATCTTCAAATCTGAGCCCTAACGTAATTGTCGTACCATTATAGTGTCAACCGCCGCAATATGCGTCTTTCGAAGTATTTCTACGGTGTCTCTGCGATGCGCGAAGTTGGAACTGGACAAATTACGAGCGAAGCATCGACGTGTGTTTTATCGCGTAGAAAGTCAATTTATCGGTGTTAATGTGATAAAGAACGTACGCAATACCTTCCTTATTTCGTTTAAAATGTTAGTTTTGCTAGTTCCTGAAAATAATAATTATTTCGATCACGATTCTTTGAGCACGTCAAGACGAAAGAAGATGTCCGCCTTCGATTCCATGCTCCTGAGTTATTTATAAGTAATTTCTAATAATAATTATCTATAACAATATAATATAATATAATATGTAATATAATAATAATTATTATTTCTAATGATAAATAATAATTTCTAAAGGTTTCTTTGTACAGGGTATTCTACGATCTTTCGTATTGTAATTTCCTTCAGTTAAACTGTCAATCGAATATATTTACTTTAGAATTTCCATTGCCTTCGAAAAGGTTGCTTCGCTTTGCAACAGGCGACTTTTACGTAGAAAAACGTTTTTTGTGACAGAATTGGCGAGTCTCAAACGTCTTTACGTTTTTGAACGTATGGTTCTCTCTCTCTCTCTCTCCCATTGTCTATTTCTTTCCGTTGCTGCGAGATAATGGCTTCTGTTAAAAGTAAGACGACTCTTGAATCAGTCAAGAGGAAATGAAACGCGCTCCGCCTTGACAACTAATGCTGTTGCGTCGCATCGAGGGAACGTGCACAAACGTTTAAGCGTCTTTGATTACAGCGTTCGCCTACGTGAGGGGGAGAAAGAGTTATCGAGCGTACGTGTATATGGTTGAGAGAAAGAAAAAGAGAAAGAGGATGAATAAGAGAGGAGAGAGAGAGAGAGAGAGACGCACGTCGAGAAAAATAGTGGCAAGGAGCGGCCAGAAAATGCAGCGACTTCGACACTTCCCCCTTTATCTCGGTCGAGCCCTCGAGTCCTTAATACATCGCAAAACAATTCTAATTACGCTGCTTTTCTCGTGCAACCAGACGAAAGAGAAGGACAGGGAGAACGACGGCGTCGCGACGCAAGAGCAGGGCGCGGTATCGCATTAAATTAGCATCGCATTTCCGGCGCTGAGCGCACCTTCAACCCCGACGCTGTTATTATTCCAACTGGGTACCGTAGCCTCTCCTTACGAACAAGGACGAACGTCGAGGGAACCGCTGACTTTTCTTTCCAGACAAGATTCGACCGAAGAATCTACATTGGAACGTTCTACTACCATTGGAGCGGGTCGTGCAAGTAACGTCGTCGTATTTGCTCGTGTCAACATTCGTTTAAGACCGATCAGTCGATTTACGTATTCACGTAATTTACCAGCTAGTTGGCAATAGATCATTGATAACGAAGGTGATTACGTCATTGATTAAAGATAGAAATATATTATGAAATTATTCGCTTTAATTCGACGAAGAAACAAGACGTCACTTTCGGGTCTTGCTAATACTATTGAAAGCCAAGAGAAATAATATATATATATTATATGTAATATTAAATAATATTTAATATTATTTAAGGTTAATAAACCGATTGGACATTAATTTCTTCTTACATTCGAACGTAATTCTTATTTGTTTTTCTTGCGATAGAAAGCCTTAGGTAGCACGATTTTGTTAGTTTTCCTTTTATTTTCTTTTTTCTTTTTAACAAGTTGAGATTAGTCGAACGAGATTCTTCTGGCGGCGTTTTTCACATCCTTTGCCGGAGTATCGTTCGTAAATTCGTTAAGAGTGATTTCCGATAAAACTCTCTTATATCATTTCTGTTTCAAAGCTATGAGTTGCATAGACACGTGCGCGGAAGCGAAGGAATTGCGTGAAAACAGAGGGGAAAGAAAGACAGAAGAAAACATGGAGACGAGTTTTGAAACAGCAAACGAAGAAGGACACGAAGCCGTGTAGCTCTCGACGCGAGAACGCGATTCGATACGTTTTGGAGTATCCAGAAGGCGAGAGTGGACGTAGGGCCTACGGTGGCTCTTCTGACTCACTTCCAGAGTGATTTTGCTGCTGCGAGAGGCGTGCTGGGAAAGAGGAGTAACACGACCACAGTCGCGTAGCTACGTGGAGGAGGGGAAGTAGGGGAGAGGGAAGACGAGGACGACAACGAGGACGACGACGAAGGGGAGAAAAAAAAGTGGTGCCGGCGGCGTCGAGCTGACAAACGGCGCGTTTAGCAACGGTGATGTCGACGTACGCGCACTCACACAGACTGGAGTCGCGTGCACGTGCTCCTCGCCACGTATTTGCGTGTAGGGGACGACGGTGCGGGGAGGAAGGAAGGGGCACGAGCGCACGGTCGCTGGGTTAGGCAGATGTCTGGTCCACGACGTAAGTGGGAGGGCTGCCAGTACGCGGTAGGGTGTCGTGCCAGAAACTACCCTACATCCAGAATGGCGTGGACGACCTAGTCGAAAAACCTCCGGGAAATAATAGAGCCATGGTGTCGTCGTCGTCGTCGCTGCTGCTGCTGCTGATGTCGTCATCCTCGTTGCCATGTTCTCGCTGACTAAATTCAGAATCGAAGGGTTCTCCAGCGTATCGAGCGTCACCCACGCAAAAAGGAGAGACGAGTGTGTGGATTTAATCAGTGTCTGCTTCAGCCCACGTGGAACCCAGCCACCGTCTACAATTGTTATCGAAAGGAAACAACAGTTGGCAGTTTATCGACTCCAAGGGTACAGCGTCGTCCTATTGGTTGAAGTAAAGAAGTTCTTTAAAAATCGCCAGGAATGCTAATGATAAAAGAACGATCTCGACGATCTCAGTGATGAAGAAAAAAACGTGAATCGTATCGACGTTTTTCTAACTCTTCACCGAACCCAAAACCTTTCAAAACGGAGGTTCATTGTCGTGTTATCGAACGGAATTGAGAGGTGCGAGTAGAAATTGCGGAGACATTTCGACTCCCCGATATGCCAGTCTTCGTTGTACGGCTTACCAAGAGGCGACGCATCGTTGGAAATCTCACGGAGACGAGTTCAATGGCGATGATCGAGCGACGTGTCGCGGCTAACTTCGTTTTCTAGCGTCATCGTCGGTGAACGATGCGACGACTAGTCGCTGGTATGTGCCGTGATCGCGGTGGATGGTGCGTCGATAGCAACTGGAAAGGAAGACGCGGTCGATCGTGCGAAACTCCTCGTGTTTTCGTGCTTCGTCATCGTTCCGGCGCTACGCGCCTTTCTTCATCGCGCGACATGCCTCCGACGACTTCGCTCGCGTCATCGTCGTCCTCGTGCTCCTAGTCGAGCTCAAATTGAACTGTAATTTTCCAATACGAATGACACCGCTGTTGATGCGTCGAACGATCGACCGGGAGGAACGGCGGCTCGAGGAGGAAGAGGAAGGCGGGGGAGCAGAGGAAGAGGCGGCGGAGGCGGAGAAAGAGGCCAATTTCATCGGTGGTAAAGTCTGGCTGCCTAGCGGACGAAGGATATTCCGTGCTGTCACGACTTCCGTTCGTCGAGATAACGCCGAGGAAAGGAGTAAGAACAGTGTACGTAACACTTGAGTTTACAATTTTGCGATTTTACCCCTTTCTCTTCGAGCTTCGACGTCTTTACTGGCGTGGTGAGTTCGATTATTTTGCGCACGATCCGTAGATCCTAATGGTCTGAGGAAGAAACGGTTCTTTCAGCGACGTCGAGGTTAGGACGATCGTTTTTCGAAGGATTCGACGTCCAACTATTTTTTAAGAACGCCATTTTACATCCTGATAACTTCAGAGTTTTACAATCACGTCGAGAGTATCGTTGAATTTATCGAATCGAATTTATCGACGCGAATTTATTACGAGCGTACCTTGTTATAAACCGTGCCGCGAATAATTCGATCGGCTGTTTTAACATGCCGCCCAGCCAACGACTCGTAAGTGTGTCGCGAGAAATAATTGATCGTGGCGCGACACGCGATTCTCGCAATTTTATTCGATCGTTAAAGTCGCTCGAGTTCGTCTACGTCGCAAGAGAATCGAGCGGAAGAATTGAAAGAGGAACTGAAGATGGCGATTAAAAGGAAAGGGGTAGAGATAACGTTATTAAGAGCATCCACGTAGGTTCTTCGACATTTCACAGGTGTTTATAGCTAGTTCTATAAACGTTTCGAAGACCATGCATGATCGATACGAAAGATAGTTCACATAGATAATTTTTCTTTCGTCGATTGTTCGTTTTTTATTCATTATACGCAAATAGGACGATGATCGATCGTTACGATAAGGGGATACTTTGGTTGTGGTGACTTTTGGAACCGTTTGTGGCTATCGTTCAGGAACACTTTGAGCGAAATTGATATATTTTTCTTAGATAGAGACCTATTACTAGCAGATTAATTGGTTAAACACAGGCAGAACCGAGTAAGAAATGCCGAATCGTTAGAGGTGATTGCTAGCTGGACTAAGTTAGCTAGAATAGTTAGCTAGAACGAACCGGTGAGTCTCGATGATGAGATTGTTGAACTCGAGAGATTTTCGATTTCCAATAGAACTCTGGCAGTGGAATGTTAGTCTAGTTTAATTAATATAATAGCTGTTGGATACCCGATAGATCCGTGAACCAGAAGCGCAGTTCGTGTTGAGTTGGCGATAGCGCGTGGTTGGAGACAAGGAGGCTTTTGTCGCTCACACAAAATTAATTGGATGATTTTATGCACGAAGACGATAAATCCCCAAGTTTTGTGCGGGAAACTACGACAATTTTAAACTTGTCGCTCTGACGCAACATTTTTGTGACACCGATACTCGAAAGCACAAGTTTTATTATTAGAGAATGTTCTGAAAGACACCACGATGGAGCATTATAAAAGTTTTGGTTGTCCGGAAAGTTCGTGCCGATTTTCGTTTTTTAAAAATTTATTTATTTATTATTTATATTATATATTTTATTATATATTCTATTATATATATAATCAATAATTATATACGTATATTATATAATTAATTTTTTTTCTTCAAAAAAAAAGATTTTTTTTTTTAAAATCGGCACGAACTTTCCAGACAACCCAATATAATTTTGAATCGTAGGTCAATAAGAATGACGACACGGAGATCCTTCGTTTTCGACCTTGAGTTATCACGAATAGGCGTAAGAAAAGCCAAGCCAGCTGCGTGTAGCGTATGCGAGCGGATCGATGGAACCGTTCGATAACGTTGTTCGTATCAGTGTCGCCTGTCCGCGTTTTAAGGGTCGTATCGAAGTGCGCGATCTCTATTTCCGTTAGCCAAGAGCGAGATAACACAGATAAGCGAGAGTAAAAAGACATCCAAGATGACGACGTTAACTTCCTCGACGTGCGACATCGTCGTCTGCGAACGAAGGAACGTCAAAGATAAAGTTCCGTTAAGAAGAAATGCTTTCTTCGATTCCTTTTACATTATCAGGAAAAGGAAGCAAAAAGGATCGACCAGCGTCATCGAAGATACGACAAATGCTCGAAAGGGGACTCGAACCGAAGAACGACTCAAACGGCGACGAAGATGGATCTTCGAATCTACAATTTCCTCGAAGATAAAGAAAAATCATTACTTATGCACTTAGTCCTACACGTAATTCATCCGCGTACTGAGAACGATAAAAGAGAATCTTTTTACGAAGAATTTTTGACGTTAGATTTTTCCCTTGCCCTTTCGTCAATATCACGATTCGATCGAAAATCATTTTCGTATTTGGACAAACCGACCGTGCATGGTGCCTCACGTTCAACGACGAAAAAGTAGGATATCGAGATCCCAATGTCGCTTTGTAACCCGGTTTTTTACGTGCCTCCTGGTACCTCTTTCCCCGTTTCTCCTCTTTTACCGGCCAAATTTCTCTCCTTTCCTCTCCCTCCACTCTTCGCTGTCGGTCTTAGAAAAGCGTTCGATAATTTCCTTAGAGCGATGTTTCTTCGTTTCCAAGGGGGAAAAGAACGAGAAATAGCGAAGAGGTGGAGCAGGGAAAGGAATACGAGCAGTGGCAGGAGCCAACGGGGTCCAACGTGCGTGCGACGACTAACGATTGCTTGAACCATTGCCAAGATCTCGTGGCGCTTCACCCATCGTCGCTTCGACGGGGGGGATTCACCTCGTGGACTGGTGAGAAACGCATAAATTTATCGCGAAGATTGAAAGAATACGCGCGCATGAAGGACAATTCGATCACGTGGATTCGACTTTTTCGATTTAACGAGCTCTTCTCGACTAGCCGTTTTCTACGTACCGTTTATTTTCATTCCTTCTTTCACTCTTTCTTCCTTCCATCCGTTTTTCTGCCGTTGTCTTTGTTCGTTCGTCGAACTTCCGTGAAGACGTACGCGTGGCTTGTACACGTTATGCCAGTTTTTGCATACATGTAAAAAAAAGCGCGTCCTTTACCTCGATAGTTTTACCATAGGAAAGCAGTCATTGTCGAGAATTTCGTCGAATTTCGACAGTATCGAGTCAAACATTTCTTACAGGCCTGGAAATCTTCCTTTGTTCGAAAGAGGAACGTGACGTTGGTATTTTTACGCCTTAATGATGAAAATAGACCGATGTAAACGTTCGTGGCAACCTAATCGCATGCAAAATGACGCAATCGGTTCCTGCCTGCAGATTTTTGCAAGGCTCGATGTGGTCGGTCTTAGTCATCGCCACGAAGCAGTATGATGCAGTTTTGGGCGTAGGCGGCAGCGACGCACGTGCATGGCCGCTCGATTTGCATTTGTATTTTCTCCGTAGAAATTACACGAGGCAAATCGTAACTTTACGGAATTCTATCGAATTGTACGTTTTCTCGCATTCGTTTACAATTTATGCATATTTTCTTCGACGTCGGAATCGCTCGATTACCTCTAAACGCGATTGGACGTTTGGTTTCACTCACGAGGCTGAACTCACGGGCTCAAGATCGTTTTACCGCTCCTATCGACCCCGTACAGTCCAACAACCTCGTACACTTGGATGTAATTCGATCGTCGACTGGACGATTCGAATTTTCATTCGTGCACTCGTGATTTATGCACGTTACAATCGTGCGTCCGTGACAATTTCGTCGAATTTGCGAGGCTATCGAACGAAAGGCAGTTATCACGCAATGCGATTATACTAAACGCCGTTGTGCGTTTGGAATTTTCTAAGGGTTTTTTTTTTATAGTTTGTTAGAAGTAATCGCAAAGAAATAACTCAATTTAGATAAACACGAATACTCGGAACAGAAATGACGACATGGATAAACTCATGGTTTGCACCTGATAGCGAATTGATCGTGTATTTTCAGCAGATGTGCAAAAGTTTCGAGAAACGTGAAAACGAATCAGTAAAAGTGCTATAAAGTGAAGTTAAATTTCTGTAACTGCTTATGCTGTCGGCGACAATAAATATTTCTTATGTCATTTTGAAGTAGAAACAGTCGACATTAAAATTCAGTTGTCAGATGCCATTTTTCGTTTACGTCAGTGCTTTCCAAAAGTTTTTTTTCTTTCGCAATCTTTCGCAAAACAATAATCCGCGCAAAAAAGAATCAAATCACAACAGCCATAAGACACAAAAACCTCCGTATCCCTCCTTCAAGTACATGCATTGCTTTGTTACTTCGAGTAAAATCCGGCGACTTTTGACAATCGTAGAAACATTCCTTAGCGTTTCTTAAACTCGCTAGAGCCATCGTAGGATCACACTTTAAAACGTAGTCGCGTCTTTGGAGCGCCCTCGTCGCACGAGGGCGAAAATCCCTCAAGAAGCGGCAGTTATCCCCTTGAGAGGCGGTGTTACCCCACCTAGCCGGCCTCTTTTAACAATCGAAACCCACGAGAATCCTGCTACGTGTAGCTGCGAAGTTGGCGGAGCGGTAATCGTACACCGACGGATATCAAGCTTCGACTCTTAAGGGGTTTGTCGCCGTAATTAAATCATTGTCCAAGGCGACCATTTTGACTCTAACTATCGATCGTTCGAGCGACACGCGCTCTACTCGTTCTTTCTTTTTTTTTGAAAGATGGTTGCTCCTTCCTTTCTCGAAGTTGTATCTTTTTTCTTTACTTTTTGCCCGTGACACGTTACCGTTTTTCGATCGAAAGAGATCGTGTACTCGAGTTATCGACCTTCCATCCGCCGCCACCCTGTCTTCGTCTTGACGTTGATGAGACCGTTAACGCCATCACGAGCTTCCTCCGTGACACGAGAAACCTTTCAGTGCGAATAATTCCATGTTCTGCGCTCTAAAGCCTCGATCTCGCGGCTGCAACAATTTTCTTTCAGTTTTGTTCTTCGATTACTTTCATTCGAGCGTCCATTAGCGGAGATTTATCGATGCGAGATCGCAGATCATCCTATTTTGCTTTCTCGTGCCGCACATTTTTTGTCCTCCCGTTGAACGCGAAGGATTGCCGCTAAGCAATTGCGTTATTTAAAACGTTTGAAAGATTTTATAGGCCGGAGAAGAAGGTAGTAGTTTGGTTCATTCTTCTGCTCCCCTAAGGTCTGCAGGCGTCTTTATTGCTCCATTCCTTTACATTGAAACTTACATCCAAACTGATACTAATCTTAACTTTAATTTAAGGTCTAACGTAATTTACAGAGAAAGAAAAAGAGAGAGGAGAGATTTTTCCTTTCCAATCAGAGTAGAAAATCAATCATCTAGGTTGATCAAACGAATATACAATATTTCCTTGTCTGTAATATCGGGATGATTTTCCAATCTCTCTTTGTTTTTTTTCTCGATAATTTAGTTATTTCTTGCACGACCGAAATTACGTTCAAGTCTTTGCAAATTTATCAAAAGGCATTTACAATTCTTCCGTCTGCATTGCGATTCCATGAAAAAGAAAAAAAGTAGAGAGAAAAAATGAAATGGAACGATCTGACTCGCAATATTTTCTAATCGCCACGTACGATTGTTATTTATCATTCGTATCTTCAGTCTCGCGAATTATTTGCTTTTCTATCGATCTTAAAATTCGTGATATCGATCGAATCGATCGAATTATTTCCTCGGTTCGATCTCGTTTCAAAAAGTCTGAGGCGCGCAAGAAATACACTCGTCCCTCTTTCTCTTTCTCTCTCTTCCCCCTTTCCAATGGCTCTTTCCGTCAGTTAGAGCCAGTGAAAGATACTCGTCTCTTCGGCCTCCTTCGACCGTACCCTCATGCGTGAAGGCCCGACGGTCGGCTCATTGGCGTATCGGGGAATGCAATGACCAGAGAAATGGAGAAAAAATCGGCCATTCAGATAAGGCCTGCTACCTGCATGTAAGGCCTATCTTTCGTCGGTTGCAAAAATTCTGGCCCACTGACCCAGTCATCGGAGATAAGAAGCGGTAACGCCCGTACTGGACGCCTTTTTGCTCTACAATCGCGCATCGATCGTGTTTCGTGTTTTGTTGCAAGTACAGTAATGATATGTGTAATTATAATAATAATAATAATAATAACGATAACAATAATAACAACATAGCAGGATATCTAGCGTAAATTCATCGCGTGCGATTTTATCACGACGTAGAAGCTGTTTTACTTATGAAAAGAATTTTTACATTATTTTACCGACAATCGATTGCCGCATATTTTTACGAATTTCCATCGAGTGGAGATTAATGTTATTATTATTTATCATTTTAATTTGTTATGTTTCCTTTATTCATTCGCGATTGATAGATCAATTAAATTCTTCGAAGTCTTTCTAAAATTCTTTTCATTCTTCTTCTCGGCATTTATATAGTAATACAAAGAAAAGACATTCTTCTCGATTATTATTCTTCGTAACCGCGTGCAATTCTATTCGATACCGCAATATTAAGCGTTTTGTTTCTACAAAGAATGCAATGATGTGATGAACGGACGCAGTTTACGCAAACGTGCCTCGAGCTAGTCAATGCAAGTTCTCCATTCATCGACGAGGAACTACGTTACGATGAAAACTCACTTTTACGGTCTGCTCGTAATTAAATTTCACCTGATCCTCCCCCTCTCTCCTTCTCAACGGTCGCATGAACATTCATGTACATACATGCCCGCCCTGCTTGTTTCTAGTAGCTTCCAGACCAAACGCATGATCGATCAAGACGTACGCAGAGTGGACGTTGTACGAACAACGAATCCGTAGCACGTAACACGCGTCTTGACGGAATATCGATTCCGACGTCGAACGTCGTTGTTCGTCATGCTCGTCGCCATAACGGAACATACTTAACATCGATACGCGTAAGCAGGAGAAAGAAAGAAAGTGTATCCACCTGTTCCTCCTTCTCCTCCTCCTCGAAGTTGTCGTCTCGAGCGAGTAGGTGTCTACGTGCCGAGAAGATTCGATTAGATCGGATTCCTCTTGGTCGTGGATGATCCATAAAACGCGACATTCGTCGCGAGACGAGTCGCGTTCGACCTTTAGCGCTTTCGCGTACGCCCTGAATTAAAATGCGTCTCCCGTCGGCACCTCGACACCGTTAACGACGACGAAGAAGTCGGAGGAGAAGAAGAAGAAGACGAATACGTCGGTACTAAATTTATTCTAAAACGCACCTCGGGTCAGTGTGCCACGATTTTCCTCGGGAGTCGACAGGTCCGTCTCGGAAAGCGTAGGGGACTTGATCCTTTTCGATTCGTCATTGAGTTCGATCGAGGGAAGTCGCCGAGCAAGGTTTGCCACTCGGATGTTCGTCTTTCGATCTCTTTCCTTCCCTAAGTATTTGGAAAGTCGCGAGAATTTTTATTTAAGCGCTCGACGTTCGAGAAAATCAATAGATCTGTTTGTTTTCCGAGTTCGACGTTTCTCGACTCTTAATCGATTTTTTTTTGCTGAACTTTGGTAACTCGTTCAACGTTGGCTTAACTTATCGATGTTAAAGAAATGTCGACACTCGTGAATACGATGTCAGTTTTTGGTCTCTCTTTACTTTGGTCTCTAATATTATTTTTCTTCCTTCTTTGTCTTCTTCGTTTCCTTTTCGCCGTCGGTGATAAACAGCAGGTTACTCGTTGCGAACACCAACGACGACTTCGACTTACATCGTTATTCTCGCAGAAGCTCGTGAATTTTTTATTCGCATAGTAATGCAGCAAGCCGTTCAAGGCGATGTTCCGTCTGATAGAAGAGCGACGCGGAGGAGGGAGAGAGAGAGAGAGAGGCAGACGGAAAGGATCGGTGTAACGGGTCTTTCTAAGTAGGCCGATATGTGCAGTAGTTGACACCGATTAGGAGATCATGGAAAACGCGTGTATATCTACGGACGTGAGCCTCTAGACACAAAGTATTTGGCTTCACGAATCGCTCGAGGTTTGTTTCCTGTCATGGAAGAACTAGTCGTTCGAAAGAAGGAAACTTAGAGGTGGCAGACGAAAGAATTTAAATCTTCTTCCACTGGTTAAACGAAGATTTATCAACGCAAGGACAAGCCAAGCAACGAACTTGGAATAATTTATGACAATCGATTCTCCGATTAATTTTCGTTCGGCTAAAAAAATTTAATCTCTAACGATCTCGTTTCTAATCGATTTATCGACGTTCGATCGATCCTTTGGTGTCGTTCGATATTAATGAAAAAAAAAGAAAAAAAAGAAACGTCAGTCGCCATTTACGCGAGCGGAAGAGAATCGACACGTTGGACGTCGGTTTAATTTAATTCGCTCGGCTCGAGACGATGAGAGAAGCTCGATGGATCGGTGCAACGAGGCGGAAGAGCATCGATGTTCACTGGCATGTCGGGGAATCAAAGATTCGATAAGAGCGCGCAAACGTATCTTGGAAGGCGTCGTGTCAGTCGTCGACAAGAAAATAAATTTTCTCCGGTAAACGCGTTTTCACCCGCCAACCTCCTCCAGTTGGAAGAGGTGTAGGTGGAGGGGGGCGTGAACGAGGAAAAGGAAGAGTTTGGTCGGTGGCAGGAGCAGGAAGACGACGAGGTATCAAAGAAAGAGATGGGAAGAACAAAGATGGAAAATAGAAGAGACAGTCTCGTGATTAATAGTTTTTTTGCTGATTGACGCTCGTGACGTCACAGCAAACAACAGAAACACCTTTCGCTCGCGTTATCACATGAGACGAATGTTTTCGATCAGTCGACGGAACGTTTTTTTCGTCCTTCTTCTCGTCCGTTCGTTTATTCTCTCGTTCTTCTTCTATTTGGGTAAAAAAAATGTCGGAGAAAACGCGCGGAGAAACTTGTCGTTATTCTGTGACACGAGAAGTCGCTTGTGACAACTTTGTTTCTGTGCTTCTGTTCTCTCTCTCTCTCGATCGCGAGCCTAACTACCGGCAGCATCGATCGGTCGAAAGATCGATCGTTTCTTCGAGCTGTCCGCGTCCGACTCGGCGTTTTAATCGCGCAGACTCGATGTAACTATCACCGAGTCGCACGAAAGGAACGAAAGTAAAAGTTTCCCCCGATCTATCGCCTACCAATCGCGACGGAAGAACGCTCACGAATTTCTAACGTTTCTAATTTCACGGAAAAATCGCTGCAATGCTGTCGTGGTCGCGAGCTTAGAGTTTCAAATTGCAAGTTTATTGATTTTGATGGATACTTTTCGGCTATTCGTCGCATCGTGTAGAACCTCGAAATTATTAAAAATTCGTCGGAGTATATTCCAATTTCAATGAGTGTCGCGGAAATCGTAAAACTGGTCTTAAAAAATAAGAAAAAATCGAACAATGGAATTCATTTATTCCGATGGACTTCTTCCAAGGTTATGCACGCGCTGAATACGAATTCGTGCGTTAAAACCCACCCAGCGCAGCCGGTAACGCGTCACGACTCAAAATACGCGTTCATCGACTTCCATCGATGCTCTCGCAGCTGCGATTCCTTCAATTCGATCGAATCGATCGAGCTGGAAGCGATTCGAAGACAGTAACAAAATCCGTATCGTTTTAACATTACGATAGCGTGCAGCTTCGAATCCTCAAATTCAAAATCCAATCGATCGAGCCTAAAGTGGCCCGAAAATCGTGATAAAATTCACGTCGTCGTAAGTCGGTGTTGTTTTAACGTTACGATCGCGTTTCTGGCAGCTTCGATTCTTCAAATTGAAAATCGACTCGATCGAGCCGGAAGCGGCTCGAGAACCATGGCAAAATCCGTGTCATCGTAAGTCGGCGTCGCTTTTAATATTCGTCGAGTCGCGGGTCGTACGTTATCGAGGCGTACGTCCGTAGAATCGATATCGCGTAGGAAATGACTCGTGGCCACGTGACGCCGTACTGGACAAGAGGTCGGGTCAGGAGGACGAACCCGCGTAGGAAGATGGGAAACCGCAATTCGAACGGTTTCTAAATGTCGCCGTAAAAGACCGTCGAGCAGTCCAAAAGCGGCATAAATTCTCGTCGAGGCGAGGGAGCCCCAAGGTCGCCGAGAAGAGCCAAGAGAGACAGAGACGGTCCTTCCTCGAGGTAAAGGGAGCGACCTCTTAAGTGAAAGGTGTCACGAAACGATGCTGCGGATTGTTCGAGTAACGGGGAAAACTGTCCAAAGAGAAATCCGTGTAATTTGCGTGACGCGTGTTTCTTCTCGATTTACCGTGCGTGTCGCGCTCCTTCGATCTTAGACTCCGAGACATTTTTTCTTTTGCTCGACTTAATAAATAAATCGACATTTTTGTCATTATATTCACTTGGAAAGCAGCTGATCGATAGGTTACTTCCCTCTCTCTCTTAAAAATCATATGCGTTTTACAAGATAATTTTTGAAGAGTTTTCTTCGATCGATCTATTGGGTTGTATGGAAAGTTCGTGCCGATTTTCGGTTTTTTAAAATCTATTTATTATTTCATTATTTATATTATATTTGTATTATATATTTTATCATATATATAAAATAAATAATTATAGATCGGTACGAACTTTTTGGGCAACCCAATAATTGCAAATTAATGTAAGAACGAAATCTGACAGGGAATACCGAGAAACGCGTGGAGCGAGTGAACAATAACATTCACTAGCACATCGTTAAGACCAATTCACGACACGACGTATATATCCTTATTCTAGCTCTCATATTCTATCGTTAGCTTGGAGTAAATTCAAGCGCGCGATTTTACGATTTTTACTTCGTCTTCTGCAATTATCTCTCGAGTGTATCTTGCTGTTCATCCTTTATACCTCTCGAGGTTTCTTGATTTTCAAAAGAAGGGAAATCGAGAAGGAAGAACTCAACGAAGCGAGCACCTCGATGAGCGCTATTTTGAAATGTATCTCGACGATGCTCCTTGGGATGTTCCACGGAAGCTGGATGGAACGATGCGTGGAATGCGAAGGACGCCGTTTCGAAACGTACAAACATTTCGACCCTCCTGGCTGCTTCCGACTCGTGTCCGTCTCTCCAGACATACGCGTACTCCATGTCGGCTTCGAAATCGCGGTAGCTTCCCTGCGCGTTTCTTTTACCATCATAAATCGCTGGTCTCGTCGACGTTCTAATTACGAGCTCCTATGATTTAGTCGATCTACCCGCGCACGTGCATAAAATGTCGAGAAAGAAAGCGATGATCCAACGATCTGTTTATAGTTTTCTTTTTTTTTTATTGCATCGAACTTTTCCGACGCTGCTTGTAAATTTTGCATCAGCTTAACGGATTGTAAATCGTCTTGTCGAATGCACGAACCTAACAATTCTCGCGCGAGAGGAAAATCGAAGGAAAGAAAACTGAGGGAAGAAAGAACGTTTCTCTCGTTCGTGAATTCCTAACGACATTCTTCCTGGTGCAATCGTAAATCCTTGATGCGAACTAACGATCGATGAATCGAAAAAATCGTAGTAAAAAGAGGAAGATGAGAAGCGATGATTTCTTCGATCGCTACGAATGAGGTTGTGATTCGCAAATTTGCAAAGGCGGAATGCGCCTATCGGTTTTCGATTATAAATCGTTGAACTAACTGCCTATCTCAGCGTCGAACGATGTGACGCACAAAGGAGCAAAAACTTGAGGAACGAGCTTCGATTTTCTCGATCGTTTTATCGAACGCAAGAAACTGACTCTCGTTGCTCGCAATTTTGTTCTTATTGGCAATCGCGTATTTCGGTAGTAAAATTAAGCGGTCCTATTTTTCATATTTTTTCTTAGCAAGCTCGAACGCTTGTCAGCCTCTCGTGCAAAGATTACAACATTCGTTTGACATCGTAAAATCTCTTCCTCGTTGGTCGTCGGATCTGAATCCGATCTTCGACGAAAAGAAGCGCGATTTCTCTGTAATTCTTCGTAATAATAATTAAACGTACAATGCAAATGTGCGACTAAACACGCTCGTAGAAGCCGCTCTAAGGTTCCGAGACCATTCTTCGTGTGTTTTGTACGCGTGAAAATTACACGCGTGAAAACAAAAGAATTATACGGATTCACGAACGAACTCTAAGTCATGGATCATTTCGTCTTCTCAATGACGGCATGATGGAGCACGCGGGATAATGGGGGGATACGTCGGAGTTGCACGGTGGCGTCGTGGCACACCTCGTGCCAGGGAATTTTTCCGTTTCCGCATATTCGCGCATATTTCCAAGAGGCGCCGCACTTCGTACGATCATTCGTTCCTTCGGTTTGTTGCCTTTAGCTCGGTGCGAACGAATTCATACCTGCTGCCGTTCCTGCTGGCGATGCTGGTGATGCTCGTAATGATACTGGTATTGGTGCTGCCGTTGTACACGGAAAGAGTAAAATTACCTACCTACCTACCTACCTACCTACCGCCGTGCCTGGACGCGCCTTCCTACGACGTGAACGACCGTAACACATAGATATACCTACCTACGTGCGTGTCTCCTTGTCGTTACTGTTGCTTTAACCCCTTTTAACGTCGGTCCAACGCGTACGAATACGCGCGTGTGCGTATTTAGTACGATTGCGTGCGTAGTAGGTCTGCCGGAAAGTTCTGTCCGTTTTTGAACGAAAAAAAACTAATATATTTTCGATATATCGATTAATATTTACTGAAAAATATAATTCTCATCGTTACTAACCACCTCTTCGCGTACAATAGAGAATTTCGAGACTCGCCTGGCGTATGACGTACGAAAAATATTTTCAAATTGGAGCACATGCGATTGCTATTAGAAATTCAATCGTCGGTCGCATCGCGGATATTTAATCCATTGAATGCAAAACTTTGGAAAGAGGCTTACGACGGTTCCTGCACGTTCAATCTAGATTTAATTAATTAAACGATTGATTTGATATTTATTTAACTCTGCAATCATGCCGAGCAGTCTTCGACTCTATTATTTATCGCGTTATTGTTAAATTAGAAATTTTAATTTACAAACATTCAAAAAAACTTGTAACTAATAAATAATCTGTCTGGGAATATTCGAACTATTTTTAAGTTAAATTTATTTCGACAGACGCGTCTCTCGTTGGAGAACATTTGGAAGTATTCTTTTGGATCCGCTCTCTTGAACAATTGAACAGTGACAGAGGATCATTGCGATCGATCTTTGTTCCACGTAGCCACAGGAAGAACGAGGGAAGCCAACGATTTAGGATCGACGCGAGTAGGTCTAGAATTTGACAATCGTCGAAGTAAAATTCGTACGTTTGGAACGATGACGCAATACTACGTACCTACAAGCGATTAGATTCAATTCGATCGAAATGTCGTCGAAGAGATCGTCGCGAAGACAAGCATGGAGACGAAGAGAGACCTCAAGGTCGACGATCTACCGGTAGGAATGGCAATAAACCTTTCTCCACTCCGCCTTCCACCCCTCGCTATCTTCGCCTCCCCCTCGACCCGGTGCGCCTCTCCTTCCCCTCTTCCACCTCTTCCTCTTGCTCCTTCGTCTATGTCCCTCACCATCGACCAGCAAGGATACCACCTAAGCGGATAAGGGAAAAAATATCCTGACGGTCGTACGCTTTATTTTTCCTTTTGAAAAACCAGTCGTCCGGCTGGCTAGAAGAGACGAGAAGAGCGGCGCATTCCGAGCGGCGTTCCCTCGTCCGCGAGGAAGAAGGACGAATGAAAGGACGATTCCGTTCCGCGATACGCTCTCGATACTTACGAAATTATCTACTACCACGGAAATACGAGAGACATCGAAGGAAGAAACGCAGGAAGGAGGACGGAAGAAAGAAAGAAGGGAAAGCGAGGATGATGTTTTTCGATCCTGCCGGTTTTTCAATATTTTACGCCTTTTTCTTTATTCCTTCGAACGAAGTAGCTTCCTCGAATATTTCGTAAATTCTTCGATAACGACAGTACGAGTTCCTTCGCTTTTTCCATTGCTCCTCGGAATACTTTTGTCTTATATACGTCTGAAGTAGCGATTATCAACGACAGTGCGAGTAAGTTTCGAGATTTTCTTTTTAGATATATTTCTTAAATCGAGCCACGCTCATTCTTCTTCTTCTTCTTCTTCTTCAAAATGCGACAAGTCAGAGTCGAACTTGAATTTTTATTGAATGAAATTTACTGTTTAAACGAAAAAGAAGACGAAACTCGATCGCGGAAACCGTAGGCTACCTGTTCGCTCGATTGTTTCGCGATTAAATGCATCGTGGAAAATAATTGTTCGTAAAAACCGATTTCTCTGCGGAAAACGCCCATGTCGAAGGTACCTTTCGCGCTCTCGTTGTTTTCACTCGCTCGATGCGTGTACGTAGTTACCGACGATAATTTTGTAAGTACGATGTACGTACGCGCGATCTCCCCTCGTATCCTCTTCATACGGACGAAGAAAGTGTACGAAAGAAAGTCAGGACAGGCGCACGTTCAAGAGTTTCGACACTTCCTTCGATCTCGCGAACGAAAAAGGAACGCATCGATTATATCAAGAGGAATTCCGCGCTTAATTTCTCGTCGTATTAATTAAGGTTCTTTATCGTTACCTTCGACGATCTTTTATAGAGAATATTTCTCCGGAACCCATGTTATTAAGAGAACAAAAATTGCAATTCGAATCGAGCAAGGAACGATCTCGAATTCAAAGATTCGATAAAATGTAACACGAAACTGTGAATACGTGTTGGACAAGTAGGTAAGTATCACGCGATTTCTTTGGCTGCCTAAACTTCCTCCAAGAGGGTGAAACTAACTCGTAAATATGCGACTGTTTTTCGATTTATCGTCGTGACTCGCATTCGAGACCGTATTGTTGTTATTATTATTACTATTATTTATTCATTGGATAGAAAACGATTTCGTATCGGGCGCAAATGCGATTTTCTGAACGACGATAGAATTTTACGAATATTTCTCAAGTAGATCGCGATTGAAATCGAGGAATAACGGCGATTTAGAATCGTCCATTCAGCCTTCGAAGCAACGATTAATCGTGACAGTCTAATGATAATAACGAACGTTCGATAAAAGTAAAAATGAATAGCAACGTCTTAACAAGCGTGGCGATGACTACAGGATTATTCACGAGTAGCGAGACACGCTGCGTCCCGACGACGAAGTTTATGGCATTATTATTCGATCTTACGATCGATCGATGGGAGGGACATCTTGGACGAAGATGAGATACGCGAGGTTCTTTCTTTCTCCTCTCACTAAATTTTTTCTTCTTCTTTTTCTTCTTTGTTTACTCCTCTCTCGAGCTGGAAGGAACGCCATTGAGAAATTGATCGTCCCTAGCGTTGCTAAAGATAACGTCGAGAAATATTTATTATTAATTACCACTTAGTTTTCGCGATGTATCGGCGAAGTCGAAGGGCACCGCTTGCTCACGAGCGATGCGAAACGCTTCTGGTAGAAGAGGAGACGCGGATACCGCGCCATGATCGTATCCAAGGTAGAGAGGAAAGCGACTCCTTCTCTCGTGCGCGCCCTTATCGCGCTTCCACGCACGATTTTACGATGCGTTCGAGAACTCGAGAATGTACGACGAGTACTTCTCCGGAGATTTATGGGATGAAGGGGCGATGGTAGCGATGGCGCGAGCAAGGGCGATAGACGAATCGCAAAAATCGTGCGTCGAGAGTCGCGGTCGACTCGTGAGATCGTACCGTTCGTCGAAAAAATGGCGTCTTTCGTGCCATCGGCGTCGAAAAATTCATCCACCGCAAGGCATTCATAGAAAAAGATGTCGCGGTCGTCAAGCCGCGTTTTATTTCGACTACTATCGATCTTCAGTTTCCATCTTTCTTCGTTTCTTCACCATTTTTCCCTTGCAATTCGTCGGAACTCGATCATGCGCACGGGAAGCTTCCATATAAAACGAGGTATTTCTTTTCTTTTGGATTTTCTCGGAATTTTTATCAGAAAAAAAAAAAAATAATACTTCGAGGAAGAAAGGCGTTGCCTCGACGAGCACGATGGACCAATCGAACGAAAGAAGGAAGAATTCCAATAAATAATGAAGCGTGTAAACGCGCGGTCGGAGCCGTGGAATTCCAGTTTAGACGTCGGTTGATGCGTGCCTTTGGTCTCGGCGTATCGGCAGTGTCTACGAAGCGCGAGAGACGGGAAGGACGACACAACTGCAGCGAGGATTCGACGTACGTACACGCGTACACGCGTACGTGTGCACGTTGCGAGGACTTCCTCGAGTCCAAGTAGGCTCCCGCTGACCCTCTCTCTTCTACGGAGGGGGCAGTCGAGGAGCGTGCACCTGTACAGCAGGCTGAGAGGTGTTGTGTTTTCACCTGGCAGTTCAACCTACAATCGCGAGCAAGCAGGTCGCGCGTCGGTCTCTCCTACCTCTCCCTGCTGCTGTCTCTTCTCCAAGACGGCCTTTCGCGATCGAGAGGAAGTATAAGACGCCTTTCTTCTTCTTCTTCTTCTTCGAAACTTTTACCTGAATTTTTCTTCTCTTCTCTTTTCATTTATTTTCTTACCTTTTTTTCCCCTTTTTTTCTTCTTTTCCTCGCATACGTCCATCGTCGAACGATGAAACGGATCGTCGAAGATCGTTCGGTGGACCAACGAGATTCCATCGTGCACGAGGCAGACGGCAAATTTCTATCTTGATTTAGATGGAATCGGCGCGATTCATGGAACGTCGATCGATCGACGCGAAGATTTGTGTTTTTCATCCCGACGTCGCGCCGCGGTCCGTCGTCGTGCTTTCCTCGATTTTCGAGAATTTAGAAGCTTCGCGTGTACGCGCTGCGCCGTGAGAGAAACTCAGTCGTTTCGAGATCGCCTCGAGAGGTGGAACGACGGAAGAAGAGGAATCGAAAAGGATCATCGAGAGAATTCTTCAGGATGGACACGGTGCTCGAGAAAATGGGGAAGCTTAATTTGGTAAATAGAATCGAGTCGGAGCTAAGTCGTCATCTCGAGTGGAATTCGACGCGGTTCCTCGAAGTATCACTCGCGAAAAGGATACAAATTCGACTCCTTTCGATCTATCGAAACGCGCTTCAAGCTATTTTAACTAATTTTTTTAGTCTTCGAAGACGTTTACTCCGAACGGAGCAATCCATGCGAATTATCGCCTTATAAGGTCCGCGGAGATCACTCCCAAGGACGTATATATACGTCCTTTTTCGCAGCGCAGTAGAGCTCCTCTTTAAACGAGACGTATAAATACGTCAAACGTTTTAAATCTATATCACGTAAAAATAAATTACGTAGAACGTAAAATTTATTTTAAGAATAATTAGCTTATTATAAAGCAATAATATATCAATATTAATCAAAATCGATAATAAATATTGCGATGGTAAGCTAATTAAGCATAAAAAGCTGCGTAATTAAAAAGGGAGTTCCTCGGTTAACAGGTTAAAGGCGACGAGTAGCGTTTTTCTCCTCCGTGGCATTGCGACGATTAATTTTTCCGCTTTAACAACGCGTCACGCTCCTTGTCGGGAATTAATATTTCCAAGTCTCGTTGGAGTTTGACGGTCGGCGCGTTAATGGGCGACGGCCGAGCGAGAGCGCCGTTAGCTCTCGAGTTCAACGAGCGTCGCTATCGTAAATCGCGCGATCGTATGATAGGAAAAAGGCGTAATCGTATTGTGTAAGAGCGATTTTATCCAACGCGCTTCGTTACGATAATGACGGGAGACACGTGCCTTTCCCGTCCGTACGCTCGACATTCCGACGGACACCTCGCGTGTCCGCGTTATAATTGGAATTTTTAATTCGGAATATAAAATCTTTTCCTGCCTTCTCCATCTTTCCTCCACGAAATCTACGAAAAGTTGGAAGTTCGACGAAGAGACGCACACGATTTTTCGAACGTTGTCGCGAAATGCGCTTTTACGAGTCGAGATTTTGCATTCCTCGAGTGCGACCGATGCATCGACAGCATCGCCGCTTCGAGAGGCGATTCTTAAGCAAGAACGGAGCAGCGACGCGAGCTGCGCTACCTTTGTTCGCTCGCATAATTATAGGAAGAAATTTGTGACGCCATCTTGGTGCATTTCTCCGAAGAATACCGAGTTCGTTCTGTCCGAGGCGTACGGATTGGATTGACAAAGAATGAAAGAGAATTCGACGCTATCTTTTGGTAGAGATCAGGCGGATAACGAATAACCGAATTTTTACGACGATCACGGAACGATTTATCGTCGCGGAGGAACCGATTTGTTGTCACGATCAAGGAAGTGGTTCGAGTATTCCAATGGCTACCGTTCGTTCGTAATTTATTCGAAAGGTTGCTGCTCGGCTTATTAAAATCATTTGTCTTTCGGTTTTCGATAATTGCCTCGTAAAACTATCGCGAATAAACGGAAGGAAGGCTGTCGCGCTGTTATAGCACGGTGATATAACGATCGATTCGCTTTCTAATACCCGCTTTGAATTTCCAATTGTTCGAAAACCGGGAAGAATTTCGTATACGGGTGAAGAAAGTGCGCTCGATGGAAAACTGGTCGACGTCTGTTCGTAAAAGAATCGAGCTCGATCGTTCCTCCGTTTTATTCGCACTCGATTTTTAATCCAAACCCGAATAACACTTTTTTCCATCCTTCTCTTCAGTTCTTTCGACAAGAAAAAATAAATAAAATCAGAAAAATCTCGAATTCGCTCTTTTATTTCAATAAACGCGTCGTTTTATTTAGCGAAAGATTGGAAAGGACGCGTGACAGCGATCGTTTCTATCGCGAGATTCACCATTTTTCGAGGAAAATCGAAGCTTTGTACGCGTACTGCCACGACCGTGCAAAACGCTTGTGTTCTGCTCCTTGCAAAATTATTACTCCACGTTAGCATTTTCTAATTGACGTTCGCGGTGCATCGTGGATGATAGGTAGCATTACATTTTAGAAAGCATTCCTTTTTCGACGTGGCTATCGTCGACGTCGCATGACTCGACGATAAGCGGAATACTCGCGAGGTACACAAGGCGCTCGATCGCATTGAGATCGAATTTGTTTTTAACGAGTATTTACCTAGTCATTATCAACGCGGAATTCGCTAACAAGTTCAACGGTCTTAACGGAACGTCGAGAGCTGTACGACGTTATCTCTGGTCGGGTAATTTTTCGCGATGCAACGGACAGATACGCGTACGAGAAAAATTAAGATTACGTAACCGCTGAAAAAGAGACGATCTTGACTGTTATCCTATCTATGTGGAGAATCGAGATAGGGAAAAGAGAAAAGAACCGAAAAGCGAAAAAGTTCGCTCGTCCAACCAAGAATTACGCAAAGAGTCTGGCTTTGGTGTGCGCGAGTGAGAACACCGATTTCATTGTATTCCTGCCGCGTGCTGCACTACGATGTGTGCATTCAGTGTAATACGTAATCAGGATGCGCGTACAGAGTAATCGGCAAGTTTTATCTGCTTGTAAAAGTTTGACTGTCGCTTTAATCGCTGGTAATTATTTGGAGAAAGTCTGCTTAGACAGGTGCTGTTAATTCATTTGCCTGGTCGATCGTCGAAGTGGATGTTACGACGAGTATATTTTACGTAAAGAGATTTTAAATACAACATTTCCTCGACATAGAAAGAATTTTTCGGTATTACCGTTCGAACAGATAAAGAAATTCGAATGAATAAAACCGAATCAATTCTCGACATTAGAACTATCGACGTTAGACGTATCCTTTCTTCCATCGTAGGATTCAGGATGACTTGTTTACGAAAGGAAGGACCTCTTTATGAGAAAATATAATATAAATTATATTATAAAGAAATATTACATAAAAATTCCGAAAATACAACGTCTCGAGAACAAGTCATGGTTACAAGAAGCGACGAACGTGTCGTTTTGACTTACTTCGTAATTCCAGTATTAAAAACGAAAGGAATAAAGTCTTTGACTTTGGATTCGGATGAATTGTAGGTGTAATAAATTTTTTACCTCGCAGTTACTCTCGATCGTCGTATCCAGAAACGACACCGAGATGATCGATGATCGATGATTAATCGGTCGATCGGTGATCGTGCAGTAAGAGAAGCAACGACCAGCCGACGAGAGTCGCATAGACATAAACGAGTTGCAATCGCTTCGAACTTTTCGACGCGTCTGTACGCAATTGTAGTGGCAATGTGTTCGTGTCGGTCGAGCAAGGTAAAGTAAAAAAGGTTCCTGGTAATTAGGTTGATTCATTTGAATAATGATCGCGCGCGTACGTTCGCACGTCCGAACTCTCCAATCGAACGTTTCTCATCTTCTTTGCCACGTCGACTCGAAGTCTCGTCACGATCCCAAGATTCCACGTACGGAAGACGTTCAGACCAACCGAAAGAGAAAGAAGAATTTTCTACGAATCGTAGAACCGAGCGGAAAAATCGTTTTCTTGTCTAGATATTAACATTCCGATCAGATTTCCGTGAAAACGTTCGGTCTGACGTATGCGTGTGTCCCTTCGACGCGAGAGAGTCGTATCGAAAAACATTTTAAACTAATGATCTACTTTTCTATCTTCTTTGCTCCAAAAATGAGGTGGAACTTGAAGCTGGGTAAAAATCATGCTTTATCGCTATTGCCTCGTATATACTGTTTCGGTTATTTGAAAGTGACAATGATGAAAAAAAAACAAATATTTCAAAAACTCGCGGTTTCTCTCTCTCTCTCTCT
>JAITYT010000482.1:57290-69506 GCA_025433975.1 Liostenogaster flavolineata
GATAAAAGCAAAAATAAATAAGCATCGTTTATTTATATATAAAGCACGAAGAAAAATACAAAATTACGTTTGACGTATTTATACGTCCCGCTCGGATAACAGGTTAAGCATGAATTCACTAGCGAATAATACAGGTAAAATTGGCATAGATTAGAAAGTAGATGGGAATCGCAACGACCGTGCTATTACTTAACGTTTTTCCTTGATACGTTCAACTAGGTGGAGATAGTGAAGAACGTTCCTCAATCGAGTAATCCCCTGAAATCGTTCAATTGGTCGAAGATTCCAGAACAGAAACTTCAGGGCACGATATGGTCGGAACTGGACGACACGAAACTTTACAACGTGATGGATTTGGAGTCGATCGACAAGATCTTCTGCGCTTATCAGAAGAACGGTGTCTCCACCGAAGGTTCGATCGAGGACCTACGAACGTTGGGGAAGAACAAGAAGAGTATGTCCGTGATCGACTCGAGGAGAGCGCAGAACTGTACGATACTGCTGTCGAAATTGAAGATGTCCGATAACGAAATCACGAGAACGATATTGTCGATGGACCAGCAAAACATTTTGCACATCGACATGGTCGAACAGTTGCTGAAATACATTCCATCGTCGGAAGAAGCCGCCCTTCTCGACATGCACCAGAAGGACCTTCAGAGCAGAGCCGACTGCTTCTTGTATCAAATATCGAAGTAAGTTAAGAATCGAGCCATCCTTATTTCTTCCTCGTCCCTTCCTTGTCTCTAAAAGTGAGCAACGCGCTCATACGCATCCCCATAGAGAAACCTTGTAACCTCGTTGCATTAAATATGTTCAGGGTACCGCATTACGAGCAGAGGCTACGCTCGTTGCACTATAAAAAGAAATTCGCCGCGAGCATAGCGGAATTAACGCCGAGAATGCGAGCGGTCCTCGAAGCTAGTCGTCAAGTGGCCAGGTCGCGAAGGCTCAGGAAGCTTTTGGAACTGGTTCTGGCTCTTGGGAATTACGTGAATCGTGGAAACGCGCGCGGTAACGCGTGCGGCTTCCGGTTAGCCTCTTTGAATCGTCTAGTCGATACGAAGTCTTCTTGCTCGAAAGGGACGACGTTGCTCCATTATCTCGTGCAGATATTGGAATCGAGATTCAGAGAGGTTTTGGACATAGAAGAGGACATGCCGCACGTGAGGACCGCGGCACGCGTCAGCATGGCCGATCTTCAGAAAGAAGTGGCCAACTTGAAGAACGGCCTGCAGGACGTTCAGAGAGAAATAGGTATCGAGACGAATCTTTTTTTCTCGTCGAGAGAGGAGAAAACGTAGGAAGTAAATAATAATTTAAAGAAATATCGACCGAAGATAAATATTAATCTCTTTTATCTAGGTCTTTTATCTTCTATCTATTTAAGGAATCATTTTTTTTCATTTCTATTATCAAATTCGCGTTTATTTTGATTTATTCTTTTCCAGAATTCCACCGAGGTCAGTCACAGGTGCTTCAAGGTGATATGTTCTTACCAGCCATGAGAGATTTCCAGGCTCAAGCTACTTGTAGATTGGCAGAAGCGGAAGACTTGTTCCAAGATATGAAAACCATGGTGAGATTCTTCACGCGTTTACGTTCGAATGAGAAGGCGTGTTCGTTCGATATTCAGTCGAATTGAGATATCGCGCTTGCACGTACTTTAATAGAAGTAGACGTTACGATCGGATGTTAAAGTAATTTATTCCTCGATAAATTAGTTCGACCGAGCTGTGAGACTTTTTGGCGAGGATTCCGCAGGCGTGCAGCCAAACGAGTTCTTTGGTATATTCGAGAACTTCTTGCAAGCGCTCGCCGAGGCCAGGCAAGACGTCGAGAACATGAGGAAAAAGATCGAGGAGGACGAGCGCAGAGCAAAGCAAGAACAAGAGGTGAACTTATTAGCTAAGGTTATTCGAATAAACGTGACTCTCTTTCACTGCGTCATTTATGTAACATTTTATCCATCGATTTTGGTTCTCTTCAGACTCCCAAAGGTCTACGTTGAGCGACGAATCAAAATCGAATAATGTATCGTGTCAATCTGTTTGTCCAATCGCAATCAACCCAGCTGGACTCTTTTAAAGAAAATGACGATTTTGTTCTCGTTCGTAGTTGCGCAAGAGAACCATGGAGAGGAAGAATTCGCGCGAGGGTATATTGAACAGCATATCTCTGAGCAAAAAGAGCGAGGCGAACAGCAACGGTCAGAGCGACAACAAAGGCGAGTTCGACGATTTAATTTCGGCGCTGCGTACGGGCGACGTGTTCGGCGAAGATATTGCGAAATTCAAACGATCGAAACGACGACCCGTGACCCCGAGTGGCCAGGAATCGCGCAGGCACAGCGCTCACAGAGAAGATTCGAGAGAACGACACTGAAAACGTGCGGGGAAAAACGACAAACCCAGCGACAGCCATGCGAATATTCTTTCATTCAAGATTTTCGACGTGGAAATTCTACGCGCTTCGAAAACGCGGAGAAGGGTACAAAATCTCGCGGTCGTTCTTCGATGAGTCGATAAAGATTACAGGGCCAGGCCAAGTACGCACAAGGAGTATGAATATTTTTTAGCAGCCGTCCATTGTTAATTATTTGACGCGTCGATTTGATTTAACGCAGTTTTGACGATAGTCGAGGTACGCGTGGTATAGGCGTACGGAGATGCAAGCGCAATTTCTCAAATATTTTTAGTTTGTCAAGAACTCGAAGGAAAGATGTTTTTGTTTTTAGTAATCGTAGCCACAAATATTCACAAATACTGGCCGGCCCTGGGAAAGAAAAGAAACATGCTTAAAATTGTGACTGCAGCAACGAGGTTCCTGGTATTTTGATAGAATCGTCGAGCTTAGGGAATATAACACGTTTTTTTTTCAATCGATTCTTATAATTTGAAAATAAGTTGGTTAAAAGAGTATCGTGGATAAGAATCTCACTTGGAGAAACGAAGAAAATTATAAAAGTCTTTCGAATCTTTCAAATGATTGAATTTGATCGATGAGAATCTGATCGAGTAACTTCTACCTTTATTCTCTAAAATATCTTACTACGAGATTGCCGAAAGAGAAGCGTCAAGTATCTTGTATTGTTCAGGCATTCGTGGACCAAGTCAATATTAAATCGGTACGTGAGTTATAAAACCTCAGTTTTCCGCGTCATTTTGGCAGAAAATTTGGAAGGTAAACTTACGTAACGAAGAACGCAAAAATTTATCTGTGTGAAATCGTAATCAATATTTAGATTACACTGTACAAAATACAGAATGCATATTGTATAAACTTTTTCTTTCCTGCCTGTGCAATATTTACAAGTGCAGAAATGCTCGCTATCATTATAACTAACATTTTCCCTGCAATTTGTATACGATCATATAGTTTAATAATATTTCAAGCATAATTTTTTTGCGACTCTTTTAAATATTTTTTAAATTTATAAAATAATACTGTCTCGCAAAATATTTAACAGATTTAGAACGTTTCTGTGCTCATATCTATTTAATTTGTATAATAAATGATTAACGATACGTACATCAATGTTGCATATCATGCTTTAAACGAAAAATTTCAAACACTATTCTTTTTAAATATTAACGAGACAGTGTTTTATAAAGATTTTGAAAAGTATGTTAGTTTCGCAGCAATTCTAAATTGCAATTCCTTCGATTTAAAAAATCGTATAAAGCATGGGATATGAATATATAAAAACCAGTCGTGAATATGTAAACAACGTTGAGAATAAAAACAATATTGATTATGACTCAATCTCGTGATAGAGATACAAAGAAGCCTCAAATTACGATTTGGAATATTCATATATAGGACAGATATAGGCAAATCGGATTACTTTTGATTCTATAGCAGAAATTAAAAATGAAAAAATTTTCGTTCCTATTTCTTAATTTGAACATTTTACTCGAACATAGTTACGTAGAACAAGCTGGTAAGAATCAATATATTTGAATGTTTATCTCACCTTCTTTTAAATATGAAATTGTAGAATAAGTTTCTTATATTGATAATAAAACCTACCTGCTGTCTTTATTGATCAGAAGGAATCTCAACGTTGTATTAGACTGAGTTAAAAGCATTTCATACTTTTATATATATATTTAGTTTCGTTTCGAAGAATAATTTTCATATTTTTGTAAAAAGTAATACGATATTACTCTTTACTCCATCCAAGAAAATATTTACTTTATAACTGATATAAATCAAAAGAACATCAACTATGTTATACCAGTGAATGTTAAAATGGCCTAGAAAAGCAGTTTATTACTACTGCAGAGACAACTAGAAGTCTGATTTTGTATTTTTTGAGGAAAAACAAAATATCGACATTCAGATTAGACGATACAAATCCTCATATCGCGATATTATATCGTGATTAATCTTCAATCTAGTTTTTGATGTGTAGGTAAAGATGAAGTACGGCATTAGCAACGTTGCTGTATAGACATCGGTGTTTTTAAGCTTTTGTACTTTTGTAAATATTCAGTATTGATGTCCTATTCTTGTAGAGAATGAAGGCATGATGAGAACTAATGTCTGATTAATATATTTACACCATTAATCTCACGTGTACTAATATATAAAGAAAATATAACGAATAAAAATACATTTCAAATTGTCGATGTTCGATAAAACCTTTACGGTCAATTGCGTTTGTGTCTATGTCTCGCGATTCTCAACGTCTGTTAAAAATCGACGTAGTAATATTTTATGCATCTATAGGTTTTCTTTTAGATTTCGAAGCGCTATTTCCACATTAATACATACAACGCTTTAATACAAACGACATTATCATTAAACCGATGTAAAATGCACCTTGTGCTTTTCTCGATATTAAAACTGCGACTCGTAGAATTCTTCCTTTCGTATCGAAAAGAATCATATCTAAACACAATTAATTTATTCAATAACTTTTAATGTTTTATTTTATATACTTTGCCCTGCCGAATACATTCTTACAGGGCTAAAAATAACGCTCATAGGTAGCAACACCATCTTCTCCCTATTTCACTTCTTCCCCCTCCACTCTCACTCTATTTATTTAAAGTTATCGTTCTCTCTATTCTTGATATTTAATCATGCCTGCATATTTTAATGGAAGACAACGTACTCCAAACGCATCCAAACGGTAGTGGGGCAGTTAATGGAAGAAGTAATGGGGGGAAGTGGTGGGGGCGGTAATGGCGGGAGGTAGTCGGGAAGAGTACAATAGCGAAAGAATGGGAATACTACACGAAGGGGAAGAAAAAATTTGAGTAACTCCGTCTCTATCGCACTTCGATCTAGTGCTATTTCAGTCCAACTGGGGGATAGGGTCGCATACGGCACGTAAACTTCTACCAAAACTCTACGCGTGACCTAAGGAAATTGATTAATGTACACAAAATGTATTTCGAAACAGGCGTGCAATATGTTTATCTACGACATTTACCTTTGCGTGAAGATCCTACGAATTGAATAGAAGAGACTTCAGTCGACATTCTGCTAGCGCCATTCACGAAAAAACGGGATCTGGATTTGCGCTTATCGTCGAATCGAGTTCAAGTTCGCGCAGAAAAAAGAGCGAAAGGACGTACGGGCCAGCATTAAAATGCGAAGAGTCGCAAGGTCACGTTGAGACATAAATGAGAACATTTACCATTGTCGTAAGTGGCAACACCAGCTAGTCCGCTTTGCAGAAACAGCCGCATGTGCAGGTTGGGACATTTTCGGGTAAGCACGTCGAACGAGAAAACTTTCACGATCTATTCACCAACTTCGTGGATAACGATACTGCTCTAAATCAGATTCAGAGCCTGTATCGTTAGAAAATGCGTCGTAACGTACCGCAGTCAAAGGTGCAGTTTTCAATTGGATTCTGTTGAACGTGCACTGGACAGCCATTGATGCAGGAATATCCACCGGACGGTATTTGCGTCCCTGTGGGCAAGTAGTAAAATGAGTTCATAGTAACCTTTAATTGTTGTAAGTGACGACGACACATGAAAAGGAAAAAACATATTATTTAAATTTTCGAAGTCTGCTCAATACATGGATCTGACATATCACTTATAAGCCACAGTCAAACTTTTATCAGTCAATACTTTAGGGTTAATTGTTGACTCTTCTTAAACTCTGTCATTATTAATATTCACGGATACGATAGCACAGTTTAAAGTCATAAAATACGGATCGATGTAACCAAAGGCTTGCATTTTTTCAATTAAAATAATTTTGTCTGTAAGTGTGTGACGAGAGCAAAAAATACAGTCTACTCTGTTTTAACAGTCGGAAGGACCTCTTCCTTTTATTGACATAGCGATATGAAGTCCTGGCGATGTCCTGTTTTCACATCTTGCAGTAGTCTTCAGAACAGGGTATTAGACTGGACGCTTCTACTCATCTTCTCTATTGTGCGTCATAAGACTCATTAGTGTGACGTAAGACGTTCTTGAGTCTCTGTTTCGATCTCTTGCCAGGCTTTTACATATGGTATATCTCTCGTTTATCACGCGAAGAGAGCATCCTCCCTAACACTCTCAGCTATCACAGCATCTATAAGGACAGCTGATGATGAATAAAAATTCTTCCGTAGTAGTAGTTACGAAAATCGGTACATTAACAGTTCTAAGAAAATATTAGAAATTATCATTGCGTGCCATTGCAATATGCATACAAGCGGACTGCAAGTATTTTCACGGTTGAAAAGAGTATAAAACGTTATTCCGATACTCAGTTTCTCATTTGTCGCGTTATGCTGTAGATAAAAACCAAAAAATGGGCACGTCTTATCTGGCGTGTATCAGTCCCGAGAATCGTTTAGGGTCCAGATGTTTGCGAATCAACGAGTTCCAGTAGCCTCCTCGTTCCTTTCCGCCATTTTGCAATTGAGAAATCACTGTCTTTCAAACTTTTTTATTCAATTTTTATAAACAAATGCTTTTTTTTTATTTTATATATTTTTTAACATTTTCCTCGTCGACTGTGACCCATTGATTTTCTGACCACATCCGACTTGAAAGAGAGATCTTTCCCCGCAAAATGGTTGGGGGGAGAGCGATTGAGAGAGGGTCCTTCCTCTCGCTGAATGCTCGAAGTAAAAAGTTCTAATTGTTCGAGGGACTCGATCCCGAGACCTCGCTGATATGAAACTAGCTCTTACGCGCTACGCCACCGCGCACCCGATTATGATATTTTCTTATTTTGTATTTATAATGTAACCAATCCCATATATTCTCATTTTTTTCGCTTAATTTAACTATTCTTTTGCTTTTAACACAATGTTCGTACCATGTTTTTTGCAATATTTATAATATGTTGTGTGATTTATTTAAATTATACGCTTAGTATACATAGTACTTATGGAGTAAGTAAACCGAATAAAGTATTGTTCATAACAGTCAGATATGTAACACACTGATCTCTTCGAACGATACGTTACGTCTCTCATGTGAGGCCCACTATAGTAAACACGTTGGATATATGAAAGTTAATCGGGATCATCGGGTAAGGTCAATTTATACTTCTTAGAAGTCCTATAGAGTCCTCCATTATAACCTTGCACGCAAGGCATCTGCAGGTCGGACAGCTATGTCCTCATGCCTTGCGTGCGATCCTTCCAGAGGAAAGAACACAAACCTATCAATGATCCTTTTTCAAAGTTTCCTCTTCGCCGGAGTGGACGAATGGCTTAAGAGGAACGGAGAGGCAGTGCGCTGTCAAATATTTTTCTCTGCAGGCTTCTCCATCCCTTTCGTTGGTTTTATAGGAAATAACCTTTTTCCTAGGTTAGATAGATTGAGATTTTTCTTCTTGCGTATCTCAATGTTAAATCATTCAATCACTTCTTCGGGTCTATTAAGTTCAAGGAAGTGGATTTAGGGGGGCCCCCACCTTCCCAGAACCCTCTCCCTCTGGCTCCCAGCAAGATGTCTTCCATGAACCTCACTATTAGCTCAATTAGAAAGATGATTTTCTATTACAACATATTTTCTCGTTTAGGTAGACAATTTTAGCGATGCAGAAGGAAGTCGAGTAATCCACAGTGGCAGGATTCGACCGCGGAACCTCTATGATACGAATTCAGCGCACCACGCGCTACACCAACGCGCGTACCTTGAGAAATAATTTCTATATCTTCTATTTATTGTACTGTAATCATTTTCATTTATTCTCGATTTTATCGCTTAATTTGATTGGTTCTACTCTTTTAATTCATAGAAGAGAACGGGTTTTTCGTTGATTAATATTACACCTCAATGTTGGTGTTAAGCCGCAATGAACGGATCAGAATCTTCTGTTTTAAAAATTTAGCCAATTAATTGTTTTAAATTTCAACATATTCTACTATTTAATATACATTTCCTAACGCTTAAAGGTATACTATTAAACGATGAAATGTATTTCTCACTCGAGACCCTCACACGTACATAAAAACATTAGAAAGAGCATGTGATGTATAAAACGGTAAGGAATGCTCACTATTTTTTTTACTATTCCTATGAAATATGTGGAGCATGTAACTCATCACTTGTGAAGTTAATGATGGCTTTTAGAAATTACAGTTTTTACCGCTCGAATAAGCAGGGAATTGCATGTAATTATAAATTCTTTGTTTCCTCTTTCGCATAGAATCGCATAACTATTTAAAAAAATTAACTAGACGAGATACATTGCCGATATCCCGTCAGTCGTCTTTACCAGTCGGCGGCAAACGACAATAACATCATTTGCCATTTATAAACACGATTCATGTTACCGATTCAGTTCAGTAGGGCCGATGTTTTCAATCCTCTTCCCCTTCGTTCGAGTTTCATTTCGTCTAACAATGTTACCGCTAGAATTTTCTATAAAAAAATCAGCCGTGAAGTTATGAAACTCGGTTCATTAGCAGGTCTAGAAAAAATTAGAAATCATGATTAGGTGCCATTGCAATATGTATTCATGCGAGCTAGAAGTATTTTCTTGGTTGAAAAAGGTTTAAAACGTTATTCCGATATTCAGTTTTTCATTTGTCGCGTTATGCTGTAGATAAAAGCAAAAAAATGGGCACGTCTTATCTGGCGTGTATCAGTCCTGAGGATCGTTTACAGTCCAGCCGTTATTGTCAACGAGTTTCAGTTGCCTTCCTCGTTCCCCCGCCATTTTTCAATTGAGAAGTCACTCCTCTTTCAAACCTTTTACTATTTTTTTTGTGGTCTGATTAATTTTTTTATTTTATATTTTTTTTACTCCATTTTCTTTGTCGACTGTGACCTAGAATCTTCTAGACCACATCCGACTTGAAAGAGAGATCTTTCCCCGCGAAATGGTTGGGGGGAGTGCGATTGAGCAGAGAGGGTCCATCCTCTCACTAGAATGCTGGACTTAAAAGTTCTTATGCTTGGAGCAAGAGGAACAATTCGATCTCGAGACCTTGGTGTTATGAAACTAACGCTTACGCGCTACGCCACCGCGTACCCGATAGCGATACTTTCTTATTTTGTATTTATACTGTAACCAATCCCATTTATTCTCAATTTTATAGATTAATTTGACTTCTTTTTATGCTTTTAACTCATATGCCGTACTGGGCTTTGTGCAATCTTGATAATATGTAGTGTGTGAATTATTTAAATTATACACTTACGACATACTATATAGTTCATATCGTGTCAATAAGACGAATAAAGCATTGTTCATAACAGTCACGGTTACGTTACACGCTGGTCTCTCCGGTCGATTCGCTACGTCTCTCATGTGAGAGGTACCGTAGTAAACATGTTTGACATGTGAAAGTCAAAGCATATATTGCGTGAAGTCTACGAAAACTTTGCTGATTTCGTTTATTAATCGTGATATTTTTTAATGTTTTGTACTTTAACCGCATTAGGAAGTTCTGGCGACGTAGTATTTTCTGATCAAATTGTCTATTTTAATGCCGTAATTCATACGAATAATTAAACATTAATAGATTGAAGTTGGAGCATATCGAGCCGTTCTTGATGTAATAGAAACGGTTCTCTTTTTCTTCTTGAGATAATGATATGAATATTCTTCATGTCCTGCTTTTGCTGCTTGCAACAGTCTTCACTAGTGGGTATTAGACCACTACTTCTCAGTAGTCTGCAATAGTGTACAAACGTTACAATCGGATGGTTTACAATATTCTTGGGATTTCCATGCTTTTGGACTGCACGTGATGCATGCGTACTGCAGGCCAGCCCGTTCGTCCCCGGACCAGTTATTCGTTTATAGAATGCATCAGTTATGTGCTTCCCTCTAGTTCAGTAAAAGCGAAATAAGACTCTTTCCGTCTTGATTTCTCCTACGATATTTCTCTATTGAATTTTGTATCGTATGATTACGTTATAAATATATTATCTATCATTTTAGATTTTCAGAAATTCATAGTATCTTATTTTACATGCATACTGTCAAATGTATATTTCGATTATATGAAATCATCGATGCAGGATATGGATCCTAAATAGATTACTAATTGTTTCTAAATTTGTTGTTATTGAATATTAGTGTTGAAGTAAAGGAATTGCTGATTTATGAATACGGCAAACTTACGTTCATTTTATGCTCACGCGATAAAACATTACGCGTTCTACGTGCTACGCAATTGAATTAATTTAAGAAAGACTTTAAATCCGAATATAAAATATCTTTCTAATTTCGTTAAATTTGTTGAAATAAATTGTATACTATGAACTTTATTAAACAATTAGTTCAAGTTATAGTAAAATATAGGTTTGAAATTGAGAAATATATTTGAATTATACTGTACCTGAATGTTTTAGATACGATTACATGCAAAGTATAAGAACTGTCTCATTTATTTTGATCTTATTATTATATAATTTATTGCGAAAGTAGAAATGTTGAGCTTTTGAATAGATTTATTTGAGAAATTGCAGAACGATATGCGTTGCGTTATGTATTTGATACATTCAACTACTCTAGTTAGGTGCAAACTTTCTTCGTGGGATTAAATGAACTGAAGTCGAGAACGATAATTTTGTTCAGAAACTTTATTTATTACTTACACTAACCGACTACTATGCATGCGTTGGGGCGTTCGGACGCGTAAGGAGTGTGTTTTGTATTGGATTCCGAAACGCGTTGTTAAAATCTCTCTTTCGCTGTAATAGTTGCCATTGTCTATTTATTAATGAGTCGATTCTCTCTCTCTCTCTCTCTCTCTCTCTCCTCTTTATGATCTCTCTCACTTCCTTTCCCGTACTTTCTTACGCACATTCTTTCGCATTCATTTATCCTCTCGTTCTCTTGCTTGTGAAATATAGTTTTGCTTTTGTCGGTAATCGATTCTCTCGAAATGAATATTGCGTTACGTTACGTGTATTAAGTCTGAGGGTGGTCCTACGATTCTAAGGCGGACAAAAGGTGTTCACTCGAAGATTCGAAAGAACCCCCGCTTTGAGATCGATCGAACGTTAATGATGTTATGTCACACCCATCGCCTAGCTGCTTGATCATACATGCCGAGAGATGTTCGTTCATCTTGACGTGCCCCGCAACCACATATATTCGATATTTGTATTTATTCATTTAATTCTTTATTTCTTTATTTATCCATTTCTTTATTTATTTATATATATATATATAGCTTCTTTATATATACTTTTTTTATTTATATATTTATATACAGTGGGCAGGAGAAAGGTGGAGACGATCCACGAGCGGCGATCCTTGTCAGGAAAGGTCGTTGGGAATTTTTTTAATAATAATAATAATAACAATTATCACCATTATTATTATTATTACTATCATTTCTGTTATAATGAATGTCGACGACGACGATGATGATTGGTGATGATGATAATGATGATGACGATGGTAATAATGAATGGTACGATGATAATGCTAATAATAAGAGGAATAAGACTATAAGAATAATAATAATAGTAAGGAAGTCATTCGTGCTTCGTAAGCCAAAATCGCACGCGCTGCTATATCGTCAATCATCACAACACAATCGCCTCGAGGAGCGTCGCTTACTCCTACATGGCCACTACTCATAGGTGTTTATCCATTAATAAAGTATAGTATCTTATCTGCCTAAAACTTATATCGATATATTGCACATTTGACAACAGTGACGTCTTTTTTAAGTACTTGGGTATAGGAAGTGCTTTGCTAAGAAACGTTTTCAATCCTGCCTTTCTCTCTCTCTCTCTCTCTCTCTCTCTCTCTCTCTCTCTCTCTCTCTCTCTCTCT
>JAITYT010000482.1:90197-120880 GCA_025433975.1 Liostenogaster flavolineata
AACAACTTTGAAGAAAGGGCTGAAGACCACTTAGATGCTTTCTTCACTTATGTAACTACGCGCGTTCTTCGCTCTTTACCTCGTCGCGTTGCTCGCTATGAAATCTTTAACGCTAATGCGGTAAACGATACCGCGAATTATCTTATTTCGCGCAACGATTCGCGAAAATATGTCGAGCCACGTCGCAATGCCGTTGTTTCTTCTCCATCATCCGACGAGCGACGATGCAACGAGCGCGATTAACTGAAAACACTTGGAAACGAGTGGGCGGGAAAATCGATCCTCGCGAATCTCGACTAGATCCTTAATCCTCGACTTTTTTCATCGTCAAACGATGATGAAAATACGATCGATCCGCCGTCTTATTCCTCGTAAGCCTTCGTTTTCCCTCGTGTCGCGAATAAATATCTCCTTGATATCGACATCGTATTTCGCGTTTTTAATCGAGCAATTGTTAATTTCTTACAGATATAACGCCTAAAATCCTGCCTAAAATACCTGGAAAAATAATAACGAAAGACAATTCATATAAAGGTAACGAAACAAATCAAAAGTAACTCAGCGGATAATCGATACAAATACCAGTAAATAATTCTTGTCATCGAATTATCAATGCTTCGACACGACTATAAATCGTATCAAACGTAAGAGATCGCGAAGCAGGTAACGATTTGGACGCTTTCTCGTTGGTGACGCGAGGCAGCGGATAATCGACACGAATGCCAACAAACAATTCTTGTCATGAAATTATCAATAAATCGACGATCGTAACAATCACGACGCCGTAAATTCGACACGATTCTATAAAACCGATCGGAGTTCGATGTTCGTGAAAGGAAGGATCGTAAGAGATCGCGAAGCAGGTAAGGATTTTGACGCTTGCTCGTTGGTGGCGCGAGGCAGCGACGCGCCATACTGCCGGCCGCCTTTCGCCTCTGTTATTCCAAGGAGCGAAGAGGCCAAAGAAAGACGGAGCCGTCCGCTCCTCGAGAGTCTAGCGCATCGTGCGCTATTTTTTCTAAAAGAAAAAAAGCAAGAAAAATTAGGCTCTTCCTTGGGCCATCGGGCTCGAAGCCGTGACAGGTGTACACACCCGGCGGAATAAGGATCTCCCTCGAAACGTCGAGGGCGCTCCTCGAGGATCGCGCGTTAACACGTTCGAAGGAGATTGGACCCGGTAACGCTCTGTAAACAAGGCTCGGACCTGCCAAATTAGCCATTCTCCGAGGAGTAAAATAAATATTTCCACGTCGGACCGATCGTTAAGGGATTAACGAAAATGCTGTAGGTACGCGCCCTCCTGTGTTCCTTCCTTCGTTCGATGACGATTATGATAATGATTTTGCAGATCGTGTTGTATCGTTCTTCGCTCGACGTTCGAACGATCTCTCGTGCTGAAGTCGCTCTTTTTCGGGAAGCAAATTTAATGCGTATATATTTGCTCTGCGCGATATCGATGCAGAAAATAGTAGAGATTGCATAAAACGATAGAAATCGTATCAAACGAACGTATAGAGTTAACAATTCGTATTTAATAATAATTCATATCCATTGTTTCAGTTCACATTCGATAACAATGACCGACGACGAAAGTGTTTTATTTCATCGAAGCGTCGATGATACAAGAAGATCCATTTAACGGGAATTCGAAGAGAGTACGATCACGATCGAAAAAAAAATCGCGCAGGAAATAAGGAAGGGATAAGGATACGAGAGAGACAATGGCAACGTTAAACGGAGGTCGTAGAACGAAATTAGCATAAATTGACGGCGCGAACGATAATATCTAGGGTATAATTCTCGACGACTTACGACCTCGAGATGCCTACTAAACATAAACACGAATAGGAAGTCTCTAGCCCCGCTTAGCTTTGGAAGCTCTGAAAATTCGCGGGTCATTTGAGCCGTTTCCGCACCATTACCTTTTCTTAGCTCGATTCCTTCTAGGAAGAGCTGGCCGAGGGACGAGGGGTGCCACGAGAAGGACGAGAAGGAAAAGAGGGTGAGTTTCGTAGCGCGAGGAGTACACGGAAAGGAAGGAGCTCGACGAAGCTGGCGAAGGTAGAGACGATAAAGACGTAGGACCGCAGGAGGAGGAGCGGAGCTCGATGGAAGAGGGGAAGACCCGGTTGGCTCGACTGCGACTGAAAATCGAAACGCGGCAGCCTCGAAGGCGCACTGCTGCTTGGAAAGGAGACGCCAAGGGGTAGAAACACGAACGTGACTCGATTCCTCGTTATCTTCTTCGAAGATTATATCCTCCAACGGATCCCTCTATCCGGCTGCCCTCTGTTCCTTCCTTTCTTACTTTCCTATCTACCAGCCCTCTTCCTGCAGGAAGGCGGTCCTCTTCCTCTTCATCGCTTCAAAACGACGACCGATCGACGGAACCTCCAGGTTCCGTGCATCCGTCTCGTTTGGTCGACTTAGCCGTTTCTTAGTCCCCTGGTCATCAGGCAGGAGTCGCGACGAACGCGTCTAACGTCCCCGCAATGAAAACAACGATGGAGCATGGATACCGAGAGGATTAGAGACTGATCAAAGGTAAATAGCTTCACGGTTGGGCAAAGGCGTAGGTGGAGGTAGGTAATGGTAAATCGGTGAGACGATCGAAGACTCGTGCCTCTCCAAGTTCGAAACGGTCGAGTAATTATCCGCGACGGACGGGCTAGGTACCGCGAGGAGACTCCATGCTGAGAGTTCTTCAATGCGGTCGAACAGTATAGCGTGGGTATTCTAAGCGTTGAGTAAGTAAAACGCGATGCGTTGGCTTCTTTCTCTCTCTCTCTTTCTCAGAACAGGAAGAGAGAGAAAGACTGACAGAGCATCGAAGAGTGGGTGTAACGATGATCGTCAAAGGAAGGACGCGAAGAATGACAGGATGCGAGTGCGGTTGATGATTCGAGTGATTCCGGATTTCGCTCGAGAGTGTAATGGATATAAGCGATGGAGAAGGTCTTCGTTCGAGATGACGTACCGCTGGAAATTCATCGAAGTGCCGCTAGATATTCCTCGCCATGCATCGCGTTTTCCTTTGACAGTGGCATTCGGTAGGGAACAAATAGAGAGAAAATGGCGATATCGAGCGCGATCCATCCTATCGATGACGAAATTGAGAAGAAATATTAGGTCTGCCGGAAAGTTCCATCGATTAATGTCATCTCGAGTTGAACGCTGACTCTTTCGCCCATTGCGTTTGTATGCGCTCGATGTATGCACGAAGAGGTGGTTGTCAGTAACGATAAAAATTTTATTGTCCAGTAAATATTAATTAATCTATCGAAAATGTATTAGTTTCTTTCTTTCAAAAAGACTTTCCGATAGATCTATTTATAATTATGCATCCACCATATTTATTATACCGGTTTTAGCGCCCTCTAAAACCGGAACCGGTTTCGGTCTCTACAAAATTCCCTTAATGGTTTAATATCGACGTCGAAAAAAGACCGCGAAAATCACCTGTCTCTGTTTATGGCCAAAAAATCCCAGAAGTTCTACACCGATGGAATACTGGTTCTATCCCAAAAATAGCAAAAAGTTATAGATCAAAAGGGTGCATATTTGACCAAAATTGGTAATCTAAAACATATTAAATAAAGTCTTGAAGTTCGCGTAAATTGATTTCTTTTTCCCTAACCTAATATATAATAATATTTCGAAACGCGTAACCTACACACTATTGGAACCAGTCTCTCTGCTCGTCGGGAAGATTTGTCAGGAAAAAGACATTATTTGAATCAGTCCTTCGCTGTCATCTTGAAAAGATCGCAAGACTATCAGTTCCAAATAATTTATTGACAAAGGGTCGTTCAAAGGAAGGAATTATTCCAATCGGAAGATCATCGAACTAGAACTCGTGCTATCGAACTCCTCTTGCTTTATTCATGGAAAATATTGGCGAAGATTATTCGTCGCATTATCGACTCGAATTCCCGTCGATTTTTTTGTGTCGCGTGTCGGTGAGCATTACATTTCTAACTTCAAAAATCCAAGAAATCCTAATGACGTCGACCTGACGGTTCTTCTCGCGATTTTCCTCGAAGAAACCATCAAAAATCGTTTGTTTCGTAGCTCCTCGACGTCGAATGTGTACGACGTTGCCAAAAACTAACGAGATTTTCTTCTTTATTTCTCGCGAATGTCGCGAGAACGTAGGGAGGTAAACAAGCGAGCAAACAGGCAGGCAAACACGCTAAAGGTACGAGTGTAATCTTACGAAGCCGTGGTCAGGACAGGAGGCGCACGAGTGGGACGGGACTGTGTACATTGCCAAGGAAACTAACGAAGAAAAATCTCCAATGCCGAAAGAACTCGGCTCGCTTTAGCGTGTCTTCATAACGAACGCGCATTCTGATTGGACGCCTCTCGTTGGCACCGTGACGCGGTTACGCGCGAGCAAGACAAACGACGAGGGCCAAGAAGAGGCCATAAATGTCTTCGAGTATCTCGTTATCTTGCCTCTTCGAAGATTATACCACGAAGCGAGAAGAAGAAATAGAAGTAGACGCAGCAGAAGTGGACGAAGAAAGTTCCTACGCTTTCTTTCACGAAGGCTAGACCGCAACGAGCGCTACATACTATTTCCTTCAAACGCCAGTACTATCCAGCCTGATTAACGATGATAATCACGAGCTTCGACATTTTTATAGAATTCTAATATAATTACGAGCTAAGAAGGAACGAGCGCTGTATCGTTAGTGATTCTTCAAAATCGGTAAATATGATAAATTGTTCGACGATTGAAAAAGTATTTCGCGTGTGCCCATCAACTACGAGAGCTTTACGCGTTCGATGCATCATCGAAGTAATGAATTTAAATTTAGAGCGGACCGAATCGGATCGAAATAAGAATTCAGTTTGTATTTCTCGTAACGTTACAGAATGCAGCGTTTCGATCGTTCATATTGCATTATCCTTGTTATTTTCAACTCTTTCGACGCTTTTAATCGTTTCAAACTATCGGTGATACCTTTTCGAGCAACGTTATATTTTTTAATAAAAATATTTTGCCAATAATACGAAGATATTACTCCTCTATGTTGTAGCTAGACGTTCAAATTAAAGAAATACAAAATGAAAATCCACGTGTGCTTAATTTACGAGGATCGTCAATCGCTCCTGGTACGAGGCGATAAAAATGAATATCGTAGATGGATCGAAATTACGAAATAAATACCGATGCGTCTAGAATACGAGGAAGAACGTGATTCGATCGGTCTTTATTTCTTTCCTCTCGTAACATCATCATGAAACAGAAATGCGATTTTTCCCTTTTTTCTCTCTCTCTCTATCTCTCTTTCTCCTATCCTCTTCTCTTTACAAATTTCCACCGATTTAACGTAAGCACCACGAGCAGAAGATCCGAGTTTACAAATTCAGTTGCCACGTCGTTGAGTCGAAATCTAACGCGGTATCCAAGGATCACGGTCTTATCGTTCTGGAGTTCTACCATTTTGCGAATAATGCAGCAGCATCGGCTATAACGTACGGAGGGTAGGGCATGCCAAAGTATCGAACTTCAGGCTCGAACTACGCATAGCTTAAGGCGATTGCTTATCGAAGATGGAGATAAAGTGACACGATCTCCTTGTAAAATCTTCTTCTCAACTAGAAATTCCCTAGGAGAAGAAAACTCAGTGAAGTAGAGAGTAGTAGTCGCCCCGAGTAAAAATAGAAAGAAAAAGAAGACAAAATTCCAATGATCACAGATAAATTAATGGAGAATCGATAATTCGAAGAATATAATTATCGAACGTCTAACATTAACGTTTTCTCGAAGGATAGCCTTCAAATCTATTCTTCATACACCATGAAAAATATTTCAATTATTTTTACAAATCGACGTAGGCTAATTAATGCATCTCAACGTCGATTCGAGCGAAGCCGATCGATAAAACATCGAAAAATCGATTACGAGTAGCGGCATCGAACCATCCGACCTACCACCTCACCGCGACATCCTTCTTCCACGATCCTTCTTTCGCGATGGAAGAAAAACAGTGTAATGTCGTCGCACAAAGAGACCGAAGTAGCGAAGAATGGAGGATTTTTGCCCGTCGGGATCGAACGTTCGTGCCTACGGGTTTTATCCGATTTTACGAGAGCGACGCAGTGCACCGGAAACTCCAGCTACCATTTTGTAGCCGTGGTGAAGCAGCGCGCGAGCGACGAGCCAGCGAAACTGCCTTTGCCTCCGCTATTTCTCACGTCGCAACGATTCGATTTGCCTTTTCCTTCGGCGCTTCGTAGCAACGTGAATGTTTGATGAACGCGAGAACGACGATGCCGGATCTCGCATCGAGAGAGAATATTGGCGAGAAACTTTTACTATATTCTTCGGTGAGCGAAACTCACGACGCGGAAGAGAAACTACGAGAAGAAAGAGGTAGGAAGATATTCGACCGGGTTACGCTCTTTCTCGTTCGTGGCCAGACGTCTGTCGATGAAATATCGTCGAAAGGAGAGTATCGAGCTCTCGCCTTCTCCGAGCGTGAGTAACGCGTAAATTTTCTTCGAAAGTGTTTGCTTTAGAGCGCGAGAAATTACCCGGAAGAAAAGTTTCCGGAAAACAACGGTAAACGTCTCTCGATTCTCACGACGATCGTTCAATCGTAAACGCTTTACCTCGCTATCGACTGCTTGGCGTCGTAAAAACGGAGGTATCTTCGCAGACAAAACTTCTTCATCTTGCGCTCGATCGTTGGCTGTCGCGATACTTCGTGATACTCGTACGAGTCCATCGAAGTCTCCGTGTCTCGCTCGGTTATTCAGACTCCATTTGTTTTCGAACCACTGTTTCTTTGGCGCTCCTCGACAAAGTCCATATCGATGCGTGACTCCGTCTCCGATCCGTTCAACCGAAATAAAAAATCTTTTAGCCAGAAAAAAAAAAAACTATTCTTATAGGCGCGTTTCTTCGGTAGAGATTCCTTTTGGAGACAGTCGAAATCGATGCGTGATTCGAACCCTTGCAAAACTGATCGTTCCTCGAGCGTTCGATCAAGGCACGGCTCTCCGTCTTCGTACAACCGAAATCAAAGAAGTTCTTTTTTAATCGGCAAGAAAGTCTCGTAACACGGAGAGGGGCGCGTCTCTAACGGCGGCTCGTCCTCTCTACCTACCTGACGCCGACCATTCCGTCGTTGTATCCTCAATGGCGCCTCGCGTTCAGCCGAGCACCGACAATGGGTCCCCGTTGTTGCGAGGAAGGCGGCTTCCTTCTCCTCGTCGGCGTCGTCGCTGCTAGCTGCTGCTAGCCGCTGCTAGCCGCTGCCTGCTGCTGCCAACGACGACTCGTTCGCTGCCCTTTGTCGAGCAACTCGCGCGGAACCCACGAGTGGAAGAAAAAAAGGAAGAGCCGCGCGAGTCGCGTCCGATGCTCGCATTGTCGAGATGACTTGCGTGTCTACGGAGGTAAGCCTCCTTCTTCTCCTTCGGTTTCCATCTTTTTTCCTCCTCTCTTTTCGGCTCCTTCCGTCCTGCCTCTTCTTTCTACCTTCTCACTCGTCGCTCTTATTTTTTTCTTCCTTCGTTGCTGTTCTTCCTCGTGGTCTCCTCGTCGTTTTCCCTTTCCTCGAGACGAAACGAGCCTCCTTCCTTCCTTTGCCCCTCGTGAAATCGCGCTTGCGTATCTTTCAGAACGATACGCGTCAACGTTTTTCGCCTAATGGCTCGATCTGTCCGTCTATCTGTCCGTCAAGTCTCCACCACGCCGAATTCCTTCCTTCCCCGTTGGAAGGGCCATCGACGTCGTTAATTTATCGAGTAGCTCAAAACGCAACCTGCAAACGCGTTTACCTCAATAGCGTATTTGCTCCGAACTTTGCCCTCGCGTCACCATCTCCATTCTACTCAAAATCAAGACTTTGTTTATTTGAAAAGAAGTACCAGCGAAAAAGAAGGACAACAATTTCGATTCTTCGAACGCCTCGACGTTTTAACGAATCACACGGAAATTTCATCCGATTTCGAAAGTTTTCCTCCACGTGTTTCCGACGAGATTACAATCGCGATCGATAGGAAAATTCGATCTTCCGCGAAGCGCTTGCGAATTTTCCTCCGAGGCGATCGAAAGAACGACGATCGTCTTCGTCGTCTTCGTCGACGCCTACGTGCGAGAGAATATTATAAAAGCGGAGAATACTCGTCGAAAGTGAGTCCTACCGACTCGTATCGATCGTGCCCCTCGCCCCTCGACACCGCACGCCAACCAGCCAGGGTGTAATTTTCACGCTGCCGTGCCATCGCCCTCCGTCCTCTCCTCTCTCTCTCTCTCTTTCTCTCGTTTCTATCCACACGGTAAGAAGCAAGCCCGACAGCAGCCCTCCGACAACTGCCGAAATTACGTCCGTTTGTGCGGTATTCTCGCGCCAATCAGAAGCAACCGCCTAGCGGGAGAACGATCGCGATAACGAGTAGTCAAACCGATCTCCTCTCGTTTCCTCCCCGTTTCACGTGTCGTTCTATTCGATAATATCTGGACCGCGTTCGACGCCGTTGTGCTTCGTCGTTTTCTCGCTGAGAGACGGATTAATTCGAGGGAGAGAGGGTGAGAGAGCGTCGGTGATGGTAGTCCGGGGGGAAAGAGTGATAAAAGAAGATAAATTAAAAAAAGAAGGAAAATAAAAATCGCAATTTTTTTTCTATACGATCGAAAACGCGTTCGTACGTGCGAGAACGCGATTGGCTCCGAACGCACGTGTAAATATTTTCTCCCGTCTTGTTCGATCGCTTTTGGAATAATTGTTTCGGTACGGTTGATCGCACGCTTCCAGAAAAACGGAGCGTTTCGATCGTTTTAACTCGATTTCCTCCGTTTGGGATTAATTAATATCGTCCGAGGTCTCACTGGGATCCTCGAACTAGCGTTCTTATTACCAGGGATTTGTCTGTGAATTTCTAGAAATTTTCTTGGCTCCGAGGCCGCGGAGGTCACCGATGACCGACGTCGATCAAGCGTAAAAATTAGCGACTCTCTTACTTAAAACGATTTGCGATACTCTCGAGGCACTTATCGCAAGAATCGGCATCGATTCGAATAAACCTATTTTCCTCGCTCGAAACGTCCACCGTTTTGTTCGAACCACCCTCGAAGTTACTCCAATTTCTATGGATTTATTCGCCTCCGCTGCAGCGAGGCTGCGTCGACCGACCGTTCCTCGATGAATGGAAAATGCGTTGCCAATTATAAGAGACCAAAACGGAAGTCTGCCGAAGACATTTCGATTAACTTCACCGCAGGGGTTTTACTAGATTTAACCTCCGTCCTTTCTTCTCTGGGAGGCAGTGCGCCGCTCCGAAGGAAGAGCCGCGTCACCGGCGACGTGCGAATAATCGTCGATTCGCGATAAATACGTCCGCGAGAATTCTCGCGCTTCTCCGTTCGAATTTTTCAAAAACTCCAACTAGTTCGACGTCGTCTAAGCGCCGGTTCGTATCGATTAGAACTGACCACCGCGAACCACCACCGCCGCCGCCGCTGCCGCTGCTGCTGCTGCTGCTGCTGCTGCTGCTCCCTTTCAATCTCGTAATAACCGGTGCCGGTGTATCGATCGACTGGCGTGCCATTGCGAGTGGCAAACCGCGAAAAGCCGCAAGATCGTTCGCGGTACGAACTGTCACGACTTGTACTCCTTGTAAAAAGAACCTTCGAACGAGCACGACGATGAGTCGCGACGATATCAGGACGACTGGAAAGTAACGTCGTGTTTATGCGTATCGACGATTCGCGCCGAAGTTGTGCAAGGTACTGATTAATAGATCGAAATAAAGTATATCGTTAAATTATTTGTTTTATTCTAACGAAAAAATACGACGTTACTTTCCCACTCTCATTGTGCTAAAAAATGCACGATTAAAAAAGAATTTAAACGCTCGATCGCAATCCTCGAATTCCATTGGTTCGTTCAGAGCAGCGGTTAGTCTTCCCTTTCTCTCCTTCTACGAGCGAATAACGATCATCGAATCGAATGGAACCTTTTGAATGTAGTTACGAAACGACGTCCGCCACCGCCCGGTGGACGTCGTCGTCGTGGTGGTGGCAGGAAATGCGCCTTTTTACGAAAGCCGATTTCTCCCGCATCGAGATCCGTCAATCGCTTTTTACGATTAGGAGGAACTCGTCTGTCCGTTTGTCGTCGTCGTCGTCGTCGTCGTCGGTTTGATCGAAGGAAGATCGGAAACGGCGACGCGAGCGACGTTAATCCTTTTCGTTCGGCGCGCCGCGGAAGGATTTTAAGCAACGATTTTAAACGTGCCTTCCACGGGCGACGCTCGCAAAAGGGGATTTGGATAAATCGACCCGGTATTTCTCGCAACGCGACAGAGAGCCCGGGCAAGGCGGGCGAGCCGCAAAATCGAAATCGAACGAATCGACGACCGACCGATCGACCGATCGTAAAGCGCCGGACGAGGATGCGTTCTTTTAAAATTACATCGAAACGAGTCGGGTTCCTCGTCGAGGGGTATTTACCTTTCGTTCGTGGTATCGGTCGAAAGTGACGCGTGATTCGAACGACGCTCGAAAAATCGATCGAATAATTACCACGTTGATATTGCCAGATTTTATCCTTGGTTAGGTACGAAGAAGAATGATTTTATTGGACGGTGATTTAATTGGAATCCTCTCGATAAGACTTTGGAATCGATAGTATCGATTGCAGGAGCTGAAACGAGAAGTAAAATTTCCGCTGAAATTTCCAATTGATTTCCGTAAATAAATCGAACTCTTAAACAATTTCGCTTAATTACGTTTCTTCGATCTCTTCGATGTTTTCTAAGAATAATCAAGCAGCGATATATTGATTTTCTTTTGTATTCTAACATATTGTCGTCGTATTCCGATAGATTCTGTTCCTAGCTACGTAAAATCGACAGGAGAAATACGTTCGACGTCGAAGCGATAAAACAATTCCAATAGAGTCGATCGATTCTACGACCGTCTTCGTCTCGTTGTCGACTCCTACCTCCCCTATTTTTCCTACTTCCCCGTGGCACTTCCGCGTCGCAAAGTTTGCACCCTTTGACCGCGGGTCAAAAAGCGAATTCTTAAAAACGAAAACACCGAGACGCGGTCGCCGGTACGAGGTCGTACCGAAGGCTTCTTCTACTCGGTTCCTTTTATGATAATTATCCTCGTCTAATACGTCCCAGCCACCACCGTTCTTGCACGCGTTCCGTCCTTCCGTCGCCACTCCCTCGACCCTTCGGCCTTCGTTACTACGGCGTTACTCAGACTGATAAAACGCAAGGAAGCCGCGGGACAAAGAAGACAGAGGGAAGACAGAGGGAAGAAAGAAGGAAGGTTCTCCGGAATTAGGGAAAGACAAAAAGAGGAGAGGAGAAAAAAAGAGCGAGAGACGGGAGTAATCGAGAAAAAGGCAGAAACTGAGCAGGGGACGAGGAGAAGCGTGGAGACGTCTGTAAAACGAAAAAGACAATCTACCGAGCAACCAACCAGCCAACCAACGTACCTAAGTTTTTAGATAGTAAGAAAGACGGTAGCATCGAGGAAGAACAGCGGTGAAAATGGAGAAAACGATAGAAAGAGAAAGAAAGAGGGAAGGAAGGAAAGGTCGGTAGAAGAAACTTTCGGAGGAGAGCCGCGAAGGAAGGACGAGAGAAGAGGAGGTGGTGGTGGTGGTGACTGTTAGGGTGGGCTAGAAGACAAAAGGAGAAAGGGTCGAAGAGAAGACCGAAACGAAGAAAGAGAAGAGACGCAAGAAGGAGGAGAAGGAAGAAAAGGAGGAAGGGTACGAGTGAAAGAGAACGAGAGGCCGAGAGGGAAAGGAAGAAGAACGTCGAAAGTACCGGGTAACGAGGAAGAGGGGCAAGAGGGGCAAGATGAAGAAGAAGAGGAGGGAAACAGCTTCCACGCAAAAATATCCCCGTTAACGATTACCGGCCCCTCTTTTCGTCTCGCATTCTCGTTATATTGTGTCCCCGTTGCGCGCGCGAATTTAGAAACAAAAGACGGGTGGAAGGCGCGCTCTGATTGGCCGACTGGTCCGCGGCTCGCGTCTCTGATTGGCCCGCGGGACCGCACCCATCCTGCAATGGCCGCTTTGTCGTTCCTGCACGGTGTGGCACCCGCTACGTTCTCGCTCTCCCTCCCCTCCCCACCAAACTACCGCTCTCCTCCCTCCCTTCCTCCCTCCCTCCCTCCCTCCTGCCCCTTTCGCAAGGTCTGTCCGTCTTTCTCTTTCCCTCTCCATACTCGCGATGTCTCGTCTCCCTTCTTCCTACCCTCGTCCGTCTCGGTCCCACTAGCTCCGTCTCCTTTCTTCCAACGTTCTCTCTCTCTCTTCCTCGCGTAAGCGCCTGCACGCTTCGAGAACGAAGCTTCGACGACCTCGCGTCACTGCAACCCACCTCACGCATTCTCTATCTCTCTTTCTCACTCTGTATCTGTCTCTTTCTCTCTCTCCTTCTCTCGGTCCGTCTCCGTCACTCGGTGCGTTTCTCTTTCTCTTTCCGCCTCAAGCAACCCGCCCGTTCCACGAACGACGTCCTGCCGCCACCCTTTTCTACCCTTCGCTCTTGACGGGCACCCTCTTCTTCCTCCTCCTCCTCTCTTCCTTCTCCTCCGCCCCTTGCTCGTCTCTTCGTTTGCTTCGTTCCTCGAGTTATATCAAAATATAATCACCGTCTCGTACGCGTACCCACACGCGCGCGTACGTACGCGTCTTCGTGCATAGATACGCGCTAGACGAGAGAACGTACGGACACGGAATGTGCGTGCGAACGCCTCAACCTTCTCCCTTCCTCTTCTCGTCGTACCTTCCTACTCCCTTAGTCCGTCCGTCCGTCCATTTTGCTATCGCCTATTTATTTCTCCAGAGATTTTCTTTTCGCTCTTTCGTATTGCGGAGAGGCGGAAAGAAAGAGAAAGAGAAAGAGAGAGAGAGAGGAGAATTTTAGCAAAAGAAATTCTACGCAGAATTATAGAAGAACGATCGCCACGTTTCTCATCGGTATTCTCAATTTCATCGTCGACGAAAGCGTCCATCATTTTACACCTTTTTCCTCTCTTTTCACGGTCCTTTCCTTCCTTCCTTCCTTCCTTCTTTTTTTTCAACTTTTTCGTTCCGCCGTCGTCGGTGACGATTCGACTCGATACGCGAAATACGCAAAGCGGGATTGTCCACTAGCGGTGGATCGTGACGACGAAAAAATCGGAGAAAAACTGGAAGAGGGATGGAGATACTGTACGGACGAGGGATGGACAAAAGTGGAGAGATCGAGATGAGAGAGAGAGAGAGAGAGAACAAGGATAGGAAGATAGGAGAGAAAATTGTAGGGTCGAGCTGGTTTCGCCAGCGCCATGCGGAAACCGATCTCCCGGACGGCGTTTCCACGATCTCGCGTTGATTAACGATTAGAACGCAAGGATTTCGTCCTTTGAGATTCGTCCCTAGAATTCTCCGTCGATCGACAAAGGATCCTCTCGGTCTTCCCTTCGCGCCAAGAATCATTCCGCGAGTTCTCTCGCTTCGCGTCTTAACGATTCCAAGGGAAACGCTCGATTTATCTCTCGAATGCGTACTAACGCTCGCAAACTGGCGACAGACGGACTCGAGATGACTTGGAATAATCAAGTTGCCAGTCTTCGTGTTATTCGGTTCGCACGAAATTCAGATTTTTTTCAATCCGAAATAAAACTCGTCTCTTTATGGAATGAAGAAATCGATTTTATTTCCCGTTTTGTTCGACTACATTTTATCATCTTTCTGGCAATTTCGTGATTTGTAACACCGATGGAAGTCTCTCAAAAAAATTGCGCCGTCCGTGTAATAACCGAATTACATTTTTGTCGATCGAATAAACTCAATCTTTCTAAAGAACGATTTATAATACGAATAAGTTTGCATACTGCTGCTCCAACATTGTCTCTGTTCGATCGAAGACGCAACGATAGACGATCAGGAGCGAAAAAAATGAATTTTCCACGAAGAAGAACGACGGTTGCTCTTGCATCAAGTTAGAGCGATTATTCGCATTAGGAAGAATGGGAGGTAACGTCAACGCGGATTGCACGATCTTAACAAAGATGCGACGTCTTTTCGAACGTTAACGGCAGTCGTCGGTTGCATGCCGCTTAACGCGCTGGTATCGCGCGAAAATGTCAAAGAACGACGCTTCTTTTGCGAATGCAGACACGCGCGCTCGCACACGTGCCAGCGCGCACACATTCGCACCCACGGTTTTCCGCCGTGCTGCTTTTATCTCCGACACTTATCGCTCGATATTTCAATCTCACGCTTTTCTTCTCAAACGGCGTTCGTCGAGCTTCGCTTTCTCCATGCTCGCCATATTTTCTCTCTCGCTCTCTATCTCTCTTCCTTCTACTCGCGATTTACGTCTAAGCCGTTCCTAAGCGCCATCGCGCAAATACGGCGACGTTATTCATTGGAAATGTTTTGAGTTGAGTGAGTGAGTGTGCGTGTGTGGGTGTGGGTGGGAGAGAGAGAGAGAGAGCACGGTTATTTTTCTTACAGTTTGCTCGCGAAAATTGAGAAGATAGAACGTTCGAGTCGCTCGCTTATTTATTTGACGCGTCTCGTCGCGTGCGAAGTTAGTACGAGGAAGCGCGAAGTAAGTAAATGATCTTTTTCCGCGAACGAAAGTTCTAAGTATAGCTTTGAGAAAAATTGCTGTTAGAGAAAGGTCGAGAAGTATTTCCAAGTCATTTGAAAATCAATCGTTCGAAGCTTTCGATAAATTTGTTGATATACGCGAGGCGATATAAAATTATCAAAAATTGTCGCTGGTAATTGCAATTCAATCGCAGCTCGATTCCAGTTCGATTGATTTCAACGGGCCTAGAAAGATCACCGTGAGAAACATTCCCGCTCTTGATCGTAATTTTCCACATCTTCCAAATGAGACCTACGAAAGGATTGGATTAGGGATTAGGTTGGATTTAGTGACCCTTTCGGAAGTGTCTTCGGGACGACAAATTACACGAAATACGGCTACGAAATCAGATTGTGCTAATGAAGGAGAGATCCGCGGCGGAGCTCCGTCTTAATCACTATTTTTGGCACTTTTGCCTTTCCTCGTTTTCGTAAAGGGAATGTGTACCTGCACCGACACCCAATTTACGAACGACTGGACCGTGATTCACTTACCTGCGACTTTCACGGATTAATTACGACGCTCGATAATGAATGGCGAAAAATGCTAAATTTCAGAGAATCGTTCGATCGGTTAGAGATCGGCGAGACATAATAGAATAAGAGAGACGAAACTAATAAATAAATTCGAAAATTGAAAACGTTTCGAAAGAAACACGAAACAAATTCGTGGATAAAAAGAAGAGGAAAACATTCGATCGATATTACGTAGCCTAAATTTACGAGAAATCGACGGTCGTTAGATTCCAAATAAAATAAACGTGTAACGTATTACATCCAAAGCTCGTGTTTTTTATTACGTAAATCGATGACAACCCGCAATTATCGTCCGTCATGCATCGCGATTAACGATAATCGCGAGAACACGAAACTCATTCGATCGCGTTTGATTTGGCTGACTAATTTCATTTCGTACCACTTAATTACGAGAAACGATTACGAAATAACCTCATCGACACGAAGTATAATTAATTAACTGATCTTTTAACGATGAAATGTTAAACGTCGCTCGCATACCTTCCAATTTACTCGTATCGATGCGTCTTTTCGTCGCTGAACGTTCGTTACTCTATCCAATAATCATTGCATCGACTTCCGACGATTCATTTTTCCCGAAGAATTAAAATTGAAAAATCCCGCGTGAAATATGGAAAAAAAACCCTAAAATTATAAGCGATCTTCGCGTGAATACATCGATCGTCAAAAGATACCAATGTCTATTCGACGTTACACAGCGAAGGAAATTACCTAACGAAATAGTTTATTCGTGAAAAAGAAAATTTCAAGTACGCGTCCCATGGTTGTATGGCGAGCTCATCGTCCCAAGAATTTAAATTCCGTGAAGGAGAACGAGACGAGAGTCTCGTGCGACGTCCATCGTGGATAGATTATAAGGACGTGGACGAGCGATCGCGATTCGTCGATCGTGAAAGATCGGATTTCAACGTAAGATTTTTTTCCTTTGATTTTCGCTCACCTGTATCCTGTCTTCGGGTAGATCCGTTCTCAGGCTGAGCGTCTCGCGAGCATAGACGTCCGGATAATGGGCCTGCTTGAAGGCCGCTTCCAGCTCCTCCAGCTGCTGGGACGTGAAGATCGTCCTGGAGCAACAACCATATGAACCTAGTTATATGCCATTACAGATTTTCTCTTAGATCTACCTTAAGCTATCTGAAACATCGAGCAGAGGCCGAGACCGCGTGTCCTGGATCCTCTGGTCGTTTTCGATGTCGATTTGCGCACGTTGTCCATTTGATACACGCGCGTCACTGGGAAATTAGCGGAAGCGCGTCAAGGTCATTTTCAAATTCACGAATTAACCGATATTAAACCAATAGGTTTGTTAATGGTACGTCGGCGTTTTGTGCTTTCAATCGACGCTTTCATCATCGATGAAGCCAATTCATACGTTAAGAAACGAGGTACGCTTCGAAGTTGACTCGCGTTGTCAATGATACTTTTGGATCTTCCATTTTCCGAAGTTTTTTTTCTATAGATTTTCGATCCAGTACGTAGATAAATTACAAGCTCTATAAGTCGCTCTCTTTCGCTTCTTCATATTTACAATATCTTCGGATAAAAATCTCGAACGTAACGCGGGTAGGATCATACTTTTAATTTAATTACGTCAAAGAAAAAGTTATGAAATGTTCCGCACAATGAGTCCGAATGAAAAGATGTCGACTCATTATCGAATCCGTTAATCAATGGCCGAATAATTAATTTCCTCTCGATGTCGCACAACCGTTCCTCGCTTTTCGAAACAATGGACCGAAAAATTTGTCAGCTACGGTTACCCGCATCGATCAATCTTTTTTAAGATAAGTGGAAGCCACTGGTGCTTCCTTTTATTTTTCTTCCTATTTCTCTTCATCGTCGTTTCGATAAGAACACCTAACACCCGTCTATACACCTGTTCTTTTCGTATCTATCTTTTTTTATCGAAATAATTGGTTTTATTCGTAGATAAATATAACTATTACGTGTAATCGAAAGGTTCGAGCGTAGGTATGGATGAATTCATTTACAATTATGATAAAATCTGGAAGAATAAAAAAACTTTGAGACTCTTTAATTTATTAGAGCGAAAACCGATTTGAAATAAAAATCGATCGTTTTGGTCATTGGATCGTACTTAATATTCGTTGGCGCTTTATCGTATTTGTGGACAATAGTCGCATTTCTTTGTTAGTTCTTGTATCTCGCACGATGTATATTCAGACACGATAAAGATAAAATATCTACTCGTCAGTCGTGTGTTCCTGCCTCTCTCCGTCTCGCTTTCCTTCTCATCCTAATAATCGTAACGGCTATCGGTCTCATGAAATTCACGCGTTGCATCGGAGGGCAGTGCCGCGAATTCGACGACAAGAAGACAGTCCAATTAGTCCTGCGATTCGACAAATTGTAGTTTACGCGGGGAAGGCGAGCTGGCATCTGCCATCCAGGGCCTCCGAACGAAGCTTTCGAAATTGAAAGTCATTTCCCGGACGATCATCGGCTCGTTAAGGCGGACACGCGTGCGCGAGGGACACCGTGCTCGCCTCTGTCTGCGTGAAAGAGACAGAGAAAGAAGGGAGAGAATACGTTTGTGCGTTTGCTCTTCCTACGTCGGTTAAAATTGTGCTGACAACGATCGGAAGCGCAACGGTCTTTCGATTTCTTCGGATCGATTTGGTACGTCTGCCCTCGTGATTTCGTTGACGTCTTTGAGGCAGGCAAGTCGAAAAAAGGAGGCAATGGAAGGAAAAGAATGGAGAAGGGAACGATATCAATCGTTCGAGACAACGAAAGAAGCTAAATCGGAATAAATCTGTTACCAGACGCCTGAGAAGAATGATGATTATTTAACAATGGAACTACCGACTTTTTACGTATTCTTCTTTCTATCGAGAAATTCGCGATAATTTCTTTATAAAAAGAACGACATTATTTAAGAAAAAAATATTATATAAATCATATGAAAATTCGAGAAACGAAATATCTTGAAAATCGGTAATGACAACAAGAAACGCGCTAAACGAGTCATTTTGACCCATTTTGTAGCTGCAGTGTTTTTGTTACGATCTCTTGACGCGCGTCGTTTTGATGCTTGCCGCAGAACGAACCGTAAGGAAATTTTGTTACGAGACGACGAAGGAAAGATGTGACGAAAAAATATTCTACGACGAATGTAATGAGTTTCTTTTAACAGTTCCTTTGTAAGTTGTAAATAAATCGCTGGATATAAGCCCAAAGGTGGAAGTAGTAGGCGCTTTGAATTTGAAAGGTGAAGGAACGAGGAAAAGCGAATAATTCTTGGCGAGACAAAAGTCTAAGGCTAAAGAAATATTCTTACGTAGGCAGGATGAAATTTACGAAACGAGGTAAAGTGGAGAATTCAGAATTCCAGGGAGCGGCAAAATTAAATTTACTTTCAAAGTAGCAGTTAATGTAAGAGACTTACCTATGACGACGTTTCTTCTTCTTCTTTTTACTAAAACCCGAGAGACCATCGACCGTAAAATCTTTCCCCGACTCGATGTTGTGACCGACACCTGAAACAAGAAGTGCACCGTTAGCGCTCGAGTATATACGAGCTCACCGTTGATTTTAGGTAAATAATATCTATCGATTCCTTCCACTCGAAAAAGAAATGGAAGCACCGATACTTCCTGAACGGAATATTCGTTCTCGTTCAGGGCGCTCCGTTTTTAACGAAAGGATTACGTCGAAAGTACGCGTAAAGGTTATGTCGCTTCTAAAACAAAATCTTCGAACAAAGACGACGATAAAAAGATATCATCGATATTTAAACGAATCGCGTTAAAATGTACGGCCCTTTATTTCGATAATAAATGATATCTACTTTCCGTCAGACTTTAAGACTCCATTTTGTTCGCTCATTAGTCCGTAATAACTGTCATTGTTTCTCACTTTTCTCCTTTGCTCTCCCCTAGCCCCTCTCACTCACTCCTTCTCTTTCGTCTGCGACAGAAGTAAGGGAGAAACAAAAGAATTCTCATATCCGATTCAAAATTGCAGGAAAAACATGGATAAAAATAAAGAGCCCGGTACCCCTATATACCTATTACGTATATATCCTTTATTCGACCATGCGCGATTCTGAAACGAAGAGTCCGTCCTTTCTTAACCGATTATTCTTGCACTTACGGAACCTTTCGTCTTTACTTTTTCACCTTCTTTCTTTTTTCTCCTTCTCGCATAGAAGCCAACGAAGAAGAAACGAACCTATGTAAATTACAGGTCGTACTATATTCAGCCTTCTCTTGCTCCTTGTGCGCTACTCGCACCCTCCCCACGCCCCACGACCCCGCTTATCCATCCATGACGAGTCATTACTAATATTTCAATGAATTCCAAGCTCATTATTTCCTAGCACCGGCCGTAATTGATAATTACACGGTCGCGATGTATTGGAGCGGCACACCTACGCAACGTATCAAATTGCCTATTATACTTGACTTGCCAATGAATCGAGACCATAGGTAGGTTACCCCGTGCCTAACGTCTCGCTAACAAGCTCCGTGCGCGCAGGATTAATATTTTAATAAAGTCTACATTTTACCCTTCTCATTTTCCTTCCTTCCGTTTCCTTTTTTTCCATTCGCCGCGGCTACTCCACGCGAAGTTTCCTCGTTTTTCCGCGATTAGACGTTCGGGGAAGGTTATTTCGTATCCCCCCGGATCATCGAGAGATTTTGGAGAGTCTGTTTTTCGTCGAGTCGATCAAAAGAAGAAACCCAATGGTAGACTACCCTTTATTTCACGCAATGCCGCTCAAATGCGATGAAATACCAAGCCCTAGTCTGACCACCGAACGAAATTCCACCGGAAGGCAAATCCTTCTAGACACCCAACCACGCGTACGAAAGACAAATCTAAGCCAAGCAAAAATCCGAGTCTGGACTCTGGACACGCGACCAATGAAATTCGCGTTCGCCAATTAAAGCGAGGCACGTGGGTAAAGCAATTGGAGTGTCGCATCGAGAGGCAAGCTCGCGGTTTAGCTACAGAATTTTTTCAAACGCACGTTCTGGACGTGGTCGTGCGTGCCGCGCGAACCATAATTTTCCAGGTAGAGCGGAGGAGGGTAGCGGAGCAAGTGGAAGGAAGAGGCAGAGGGTAGTCTAGATGGATGAGAGAGGAGGGACGAGGGGAGGGGGCGAGGGATCGAGAGGCGGCGGCAGCAGCAGCCAGGGTGGAAGGATGAGAAGCAGGACGAAGAGAAGAGAAGGTAGCGTTGGTGATGGTGGAGGAGCAAGAGGAGAGAAGGTTAGCGGTTGACGGCTGGTCGGTGGAGGAGGTAGAGGAGGGAGGAGCGGGTGACGCAGAGGTTAGGAGAGGGCGGTTCGGCCGGGTAGCTACAAAGGCTCGTCGTACGAGCAGACGGCCCGTATCCGTAGCCCGAAAATAATTATCAATTATACATTAATTTCGAATTAACGAGCGAAAGGCGACCTCACTCGCTCAGCGTGTACAATGAACTTGGAGCCCTTTTTCCGGGGCTGCCTCTCTCTCGTTACCCACCTCTCTTTGGTCGCTTGGATGGTCGGTTGGTCTACTACCACTGCTATTGCTATTGCTAACTGCCTTTGCTACCGTTAGTTCTGCTACTATTTCTGCTACTGCTGCTTCGACTGCTGCCTATCACCGGCGCTGTAGTTGCTGCCACTATCGATAACGAACTCGTTACCCAACTCTCTTTGATCGGTTAGATGCTGTGATTGGTCTACTGCCACTGCTATTGCTAATTCTAACTGTCTTTGCTGGTGTTAGCGAGGCTACTATTTCCGCTACTGCTGTTTACCACTGCTGTCTGTCACCGGCGCTGTTCCTGCTGCCACTATCGATAACGAACTCGTTATCCAACTCTCTCTGATCGGCTGAATGGTCTGATTGGTCTACTACCGCTATAGCTATTGCTAACTGTCTTTGCTGGAATTGCTACTGTTACTATTTCTGTTACTGGTGTCTACGACTGCTGGTCCGTCACCCACGCTTTCGCAGCCGCTACTACTGATAACGAACTTGATACTGGCGCGCTAATGTCGACGCAGTCAGTATCGTTGCCAACCGGAATTACGCGTTTTGTAGATCTGCCGCAACTGCGACCACCACTACCAACGGCTAATTAACTATTAATTACGAGCTTAATACCAATTATAGCGTGTCCCTCGACTAATTGGATTCCGAAACGTTGCTTACGTCGCCGGTTCGGTTTGTCGAGGCTCGTTGGTACGACGCGTCGTGACGTTATTTCACCGTGTGCGTGCGTACCTGCCTGTTTCGAGCCTTCATTCGTAAAAGTTTCTTTGAAACTGAAATTTCGTTTAATTCAACGACGCGGTCAAATATCTACCTTCCATTCGGAAAATTTCAAACGATCATCTAGCACCGATCGTCTTGGCACGAGAAACGTGTCGTTTATCAGAACGTATCCTCTTGATTTCGATCGGGTTAACATTAGAAATGGAAACATCGGTAAATTATCGTAAATTTGTTCAAAGAAAGATGTCGCTCTAACTCCGTCTTTTCACGAATTACGATGACGTCAAACGAATATTCTAGCTTGTTCGGGCTAGCCTCGGCAGCGAAGGTGTCGGGCACTTTATCAGAGGTCGTTTTAAAAAATCGAGAGCGAATTCGTTGACGTCATAGAACCTTCGATCGTTCGGAGTTGCTCGCGTTCCAATAGAGAATCGAGAAAGTAGAAGAAAAGAAAAGGGCGCGTTATTACGTCCAGTCGCATTTTCATCTCCGCCACTGCTACGTCTACGATTACGAGTGCGACGACGACGACGACGACAAGTACGGCGGTGTCTGCGGCGGTAGCGACGATGGTGAAAATACGAGGACAAATGCACGAACAGGATTTAGCGTGAGAGTGGAAAAGGAAAAGTAAATATTTCTCGCTCGAATGTGCGCAGCTCGACGAAGCTGTTCGCAGTTGGCGCGGGATGCATTGTTTTCAAGGCTGCAAAGAGGCCTCTTTGCGCTCCCTCCCACCTCCCCTCTCACTCCGTGCCCCTTTGCTCCACCATTTCCTCGTCGTCGACTTCTTCCGTGTTTTAAAGTACGCTTATTTGCCACGAGCAATCGAATCAATCGTTTTACAAGTCGAGTAGCGAGAGGTGGAAGGCGCTCAAGGAAAAAGAAGAAGCAAAACAAGAATAGAGGAACGAGCGAAAAAACGAGCGACGAAGGAACGATACGCGTCTTTCGTTTTTCTCCTTCCGTTCGACAAGAAGAACCGGAGCTTTCCCGAAATCCGAAGGTCGAACGGAGGGTAACTCCGTTCGTTCGGACTCGACGAAGAGGTTCCGACGAGAAATATGGCCAAGTTCGACCTAGAAGTTCGATCGAGTTGCGGAGAAATTAAATGCTTAAAATGCAAAATTTTGTAAATTTTTTTACGCTAAAAAATATAATTCGACGATAGTACGATGTCGTCTAAGTCGAAGACGAGAAAATTCGGAATCGCTTCGGTGCCTTGTAATTTCAGGCAACGTTTCCAAATTTAACAGGAGCCAACTCGCATCGCCTTGTTCGAATAACGAGGAAGTTGAGAAAAAGTCTGGGTCAATTAGTCGAATTTAGCAGCATACTCGACCATTCGTCCGTCCATCGCGCCAGTGGATTGAAAGAACGTAGTAACCTGGATAGCGATAGCGATTGTAGCAACGGCAGAGCATCGACGTTCTCGAGGCTCACTTAAAGCGCCTTACGATGGTGTCGCTTTTTAAAGCGCCTTATAACACCATTTATGACCACTTTTAAAAAGTCTTTAAGGACGTATTAGATATAAAAACAGGCATGGCTTCTCGTAAACGTCGAGAAACTCACGCTTTTTAGAAAGACACCAGTAAGAAAGCAGATAAACCGTACCTTAAACGATCTTACCTCGTTTTACCCGTAAATTACGAACGACCGACGTGCAATTTATATTTCGAGAGTGTTTATTTCGCTGATTAACTGCCGTTTCGCGTTACGACTGACAATGAACGGAAGATTAATGCGTCGAAGCTTCATCAACGCCATCGAACGAGAATCGTTACTCGATCGTGCCGCCTTCAGACGAGTTCTGCGATTTGATCAAAATATTCCGAAATAATTCTACGAATTTTCCTGAAAAATGTTAGGTAAAGTTCGCAAGGAGACGAGCAAAGACAAATCATCGTACGTTCGATTTTATTCTTAATTTATTACACCGTTCCGTTTCGTTATAAACGACCCCTGATTCCCGCAGGAACACCGATGCGTGCGAATATCTCGATCGAAAAGAAGCGAAACCGATGAGAAAACAACGTTTCATCCTCGAAAGATAGAGCGTTGACTGTCTTAGGACGAGTCTCCAATCACTCGTAGCTTCGACGAGAAAAATCGTACGTCATCTTGATTCTTGTTTCCGTCGTTGCACAAGAATCGAACGAATGTTCGTCTAGACGAGTTTGATGGATATACCGCGTTTCAGGAGTCGAAGATGCGAAGAACGCATGACGAGTTGCGTCTATTAATCGCGTCCAGTGCGGTTGCGTTCGCCATTGGATGGATCGTGGTACGTCGACACGAACGACGAGGACGAAAAACAAAAATAAATTGTTTAATTTGTTTCTAAGCTACGTTTGCCTTGAAACGGTGCTTTGATGCCGACAAAACACGGTACTTTGAAATTTTAAATAAAAAATAAAGGAGTTTCCATCGACACGACTTTCATGTTTCCCCCAAACTTTGGAAGCATTCTTTTCCTAACACGATAAAATACTGTCACGACAACGTCAGCAACGATAAAAATATTAATCGGCATTGCGTACAATAAGCTACATCAAAATCATCGGTTAAGACAGGTCGAATATAGCAAAGTCCATCAAAATCGAGCCTTCTATCATCGACCGCGTAAAAGAGTTTCCATCGAAACTGATCGACTTCGACGTTTCCTCCAGATCGTCAAGGCAATCACGATCTCCTTATCCTTCTCCTGTCGCGATGAAACACTGCCACGACACAAAAAGAACGCATTATTTCCTCAGCAACGATAAAAAATGTTGATCAACGCTACGTACAACAAGCTACATCGAAATCGTTAGGCAGGACAAGCCACCGAAGTAAGGAAGCGCGCTGGAGAAATCGTGCGAGTGAAATCCACTCCAATCGATCCACCGCTGTCGCAGCGAATACATCGAGAGAAGACAATCGACTCGTTTCTTGGTATAATTGAACGCGTAGTTACGATACTCGATAACTGAATAATTCATCGGTCGTCTCGAACTCCCAGCAATCTCTCGTTTCCACCGAGCGATCACGCCAGAGATCACGCACAACTGGATTACCGGCCTTAAGTCGAAGCTCTCGAGCGCGGACAGAGACGGATCGAAGAGACAGTGGGAGCTGAAGAAAAAAGGCTCGAAAGAAGGGATGAGAAAGGAGAGAAAGTGGCAGAGGAAGGGAGGAGGAGAACAGAAAAGAAAAGAAAAACGATGATCTTGGTGGATTTTAGATTAGGGCCGGGGCCGACGTAGGTCGGTTCTCGACACATGGCAGACCTTGTACGCGATACATTGACGGAAGAAGACGGGGAGAGTGGGTTCTCGAAACACCCTTTCGCGTCAAAACAGTGTTAGTTTCGCGCGTTAAGTATATATTCCGACGATGTGAAGCTCGTGCGAGCGACAGCGTAGCACTACTCGTTCGAGTCTCGTTCCTACGTACGAATATACATCGGTACTAACCAACACGAAAGTGAAAAAACACGTTATATAGATTTGCACGTATAGTAGCGCTGGGAGTTCGTGTTGTTGCGTAGATAGATAGAGATAGAGTGAGAGCGATAGAGAGAGAAGGGGAAGAGTTAGGCACGAGCGCACGCATCCGGAGGCTCGTAATCATTCGTTGATGGTGGTGGTGGTGGTGGTGTGCGTGAAAAGCTCGACGTCGAGGGTCTCTCGTAGCTGTGCTTAAAAGGAGGAGGGTGTGCGTGTAGGTACCTACGACTGTAGGGGTAGGTAGGTAGATGCGCCCCACGGTTGCCATCGGTGTGCGTTGGCGGCGGGACGGTTACCAGGCAACCGGCAATGAAGGAGCGTGGATAGCCAATGGCGGCCCTCAAAATATCCCTTCGTCTAACACGGCTTGTTTCCCGTGCTTAAGAGCGAGACAGAAGGAGCTTTTGCTTTAGTAGCTGTTAAGGCCTTAAGCTCGTAGTCCCGCGACGGACTGACTGACTGACTGACTGCTCGCATAGAGCAAAGAAGAGAGCAAGAGAGAGAAAGAGAGAGAGAGAAGTTATGCACAGCACTCTTGCTACGCGTTCGTTACTTGCTCGTGCTTGAACTTGGCTTCTCAGTCGTGACTCCAGAGAATACACTTTATTGCCGATTCGAGGTATCCATTTTTAATGGACGGTTGGAAAAGACGTTGGGACGTCTTCTCTTGGTTTTGATTACGACTTTACGATTTTTACTAGACTTAGAATCGTCGATGGCTTAGAAAGCCCATATTTAAATTTAACACTATGACACTACAGTCGATTCGTCAAAAAATCATAGCCAAGCAAAATTAACGTAGAAACGCAAAAAGTCTTGCTTTCGTGGACATCCAGTCCACGTTGAAGCATATCGAACGACAGCGAACGACGAATACGCGTCCAAGCTCCACGTTCAATCGATCTCAACTTCGAGGTACGATCGATCCGTCTCTTCGAAGGACCTCGTTGCAAGCAGTTTTATGATCCGACCTTACAGTCCGTCGACAGAGACGACAACGACGAGGACAATAGAGGAGAAAGCAGCATCGCGAATCGACGGACATGAACGAAAGGGTGACTGGCGTTAACGGAGAAGAGAAAAAGGAAGGAAAGAGACCGAAGTGGAGTTCGCATCGAACAAATGGAAAACGCCTTTCGAAGCGTTACCAGCACGCAAGGCCCTTTTTACGGATGCGTAAACGCAGGCCGGCGGAAGGGAAAGGAGAGGACGAGAAATCGTCGCGTCGTTAAACGCGGTCTTTCGTAGGTTCGCTTGCTGGTCCCCAGGGTAGGGCGATGGTAGCACGTAGCACACCCCTGGGACTTCTTGTGCCATCGCTTGTCCCGTATTAAGGGCCCCGCGTACTAATCCCCAAATTTAATTTGAAAATCTTTTCACGGGTGTTGGCGCGCGCCTCTATGCTTACCTCGTCACAGCACCCTCCCCCCTCCTTCACTCCTTCACTCCCTAGTTCTACCTCTTCCTAACCCCCGGCCGCGCTCGTCGATCCTCCTTCTTCAACCAACGGTCCATCCTAGAGGATGAAGGAACCGCGACTCTCTGTACGCGTCGAAGACGTTTTAAAGCCTGGGAATTAACCCCCCACCTACCACCATGCCTTCCTTTGTACATGGTAATTGAAAATTCGCTTCACCATGGAGTAACAGCGCGGCAATGCTACCGAGAGCGGCTATACGACTCAACTGGCCTTTCTCCTCGTAAAATTATCTCATTGTCGGTCGGTTGGTTGGCTGATACTCTTCGAGCTAACTTTTCCAATGACGCTCTTCCCTTCAGCGAGTATCGATCAGTTACGAATCAGTATCGTCTTACGATGCTAAAACTTCGAAGTTTTGGTGTTTCGAAAAGTTTAATGATACGTTTCGCGCAAGATCTACCGTTCTTCGATTCTCCTAGGGGAGAAGAGGAGACTTTTGAAACCATGTATCTCGATGGAGTCGATGCGAATCTTTCGCGTAAAGAATTAATGAGAAAATCGCTAAGCTCCGTGTCGTTAAGAATGGAAGGTTTGATTTTACTCACTATCGATTTTGCAATGCCGACAAAATAAGCAAGCTGAAGAAACTAGCTCGACAACGCGATCTTTTATCCTAAAATAAAGAGGAGAATCGCGACGATAGTTGTTACGATTTTCCTCGAATTTTCTCGATTCCTCGGCTCGCGAATACGCGAGGGACTCGTTTAATGTAACGTAAAGAGGGAAAGAGCGTCGTTCGCGAAAAAAATCGGACGACACTTCGCGGAGACCTTTGTATCGCTCGTCGATCACCGGCAATCCATTTGAGAGAAATTACGTCGGTCGGTGCTCGTGGACTACTCCCCTTTTCCGCTGCTACGACAACGAAACGACATTACTTGTCAATTGGACACGCTAACCCTGACTTTAGTCACGCCTTCCTGCCGATTCGACTTTACCGTAGACGGGGACGCGTGACTCGATTCCACGCATCGCGCGCCTATCTTCGCGTAAATTGAAAACGGTTTGCATATACGCGAGTTTAACGAACGTAAACACGTCCATTGTCACGGCCATTTTCTCGACCGAATTTCAAGTATCGGAAGTGTTAAATATACGCAGTCGGCTTCGACCGCGTCTCCGCCTGTACTGAGATTTCTGGGCTGGAGAAAATTTCCCTAGTCGAAACCAAGGCAGAAAAATGTCTTTTCAGTCGATCCAAAACTTAATACGTTGAACGGCCAGCGTGAATCGGTGGAGTTTGTCTCGGGGCCCAAATCCGAGACTCGGAGCAGCACGCTAAGCCTACCGCAACTTGAGCCTGATATATGCTACGACAATTGGGAAGTGCATAAAATGGTATCGCAAACTAGCAATTCACTTCCTAATAGGAGCTTTTGTATTTAATGCACGTATTGTTGTTCAAAAAATAACGAGCCAGAAAAAACATATAAGAAAATTCAGGTTCTTATGGTTTGACACAAGGCTCCAAACGACAAAACAGGCGTCTCATCACCTGCAAGTTCGAAAAAATCTACAGGGCAAATTTATGAGAAGGATGTGGCAAGAAAAAAATTACAAAAGACTGTAATGTATTGCCCTGAGTGTCCACAATCACCTTAATTATGTTTACGACCATCATGCAAACTAATAAAATTATATAATATTTTGAAAACAAATTTAAATATTTTTTGTGTCACAAGTAAAATTACTATAATCCTACTATATATAAACTATATAAATTACTACTTCCAAAATCCTGTTTGAATCGGACGAAGAGTAGCGTCACCCGTTTACGGGTGACGAGACTCCTGCGGAAATATAGCCGTCACCCAAACATGGGTGACGTGCTATTCGTATCGCTCGAAGTATCCTCGAGAATTCAAAATCGTCACTCGTTAAATGACGGAAGAATCACGTTCTCGTTCGCAAAGAATCAATCGCCAGACGAGATTTATATCATGACGCGACTCAGCGCTCGAAAACGTCGTGATAGAACAAACCATAAAACTGCATCGGTCCGGTAATTATTTATCGAGCGAACGAAACGCGTAACGCGATCGTTTACATAGCCGCTAGGGCGAACGGAGCATATCGGAGCGAAGAGCGAAGCAGCGCGTTTGCTCGCTCCCTCGGGATGTTTCGCCGGATTAGGAGGTGGCCCGGCCTGGGACGAGGGATATTCAGCTCTCGTCCACCCTGCCGATTTTCCTCCACCGTGCACCATCGTGTAAAACACTTGTAACAGACCGAGAGAGCGGTTTAGGGTAAGCTGTTAATGCCCTCGCGATGTTTTCGGTATCGAATTAGTTTGGTCGATTCTCCGGAGAGTTTCCGCTTCTTTCGTCGAACCTCGTCGTCTTCCTCGTTGATCGGTATTTCGCTCTTTCCTTCTGTTCTTCGAATCGAGCGCCGTTACCCGTTGATTTTTCCACTCCGTGCGATATTTATTATTTGAATATTTGCTATCGGTAGAATTTATAAAGCGCAATTTCATCCTATCGAAACAAAAAATCGTCGTAAATTCTTGCGATGACGAAAATCCTTTAGACGCGATCGGAGAGAGAAGATGGAATGTCGCAAAATGGAACGAATTGACGCGACGCACCAGAGAGTTTCGCGACTGGACGCACGCTCTTACGCGTAGACTCGAGCTGTTACGCACCTACGCACAAGTATTTCTCGGAACCTTGGCCCATTATCTCGAGGTACGGCCCCGTTTTTATTTTTTTCTCGAGTAAGTTCACACCTCGTCTTCTCCGCGTAACGCGTACCTACCTTTGGCTACGCGGTCTTAGGGCCACATTCTACTAGGGCCTGGTCTCCTCTCATGGGGCCAAGCGGTGGCCATGTTCGAAATACGAGACCGAGCTGGTACGGCGGCGTGAATATTATGATGGCCGCTTATTCAGGTGCCAGCCAGGAACAATGAGCGAAGTGTTGATCGCCAGGAAAACAAGACGCTTTTTTGTCAGTGCCACCGGACCTCGGTGTTCTCGCGACGTATTCCTCGTCGTGAGTGCTTCTACTACTACTTCTTCTTCTTCTTCTTCTTCTTCCTCTTCTTCTTAAACTGTCGTCGTAGTAGTCGTCGTTGCCGTCGTCATCGCGAGACGATGCCCAAGGACTTCCATTGCGATTGTCTCTGTCTTCCTTTTCGCAGGTAGTTAGATCGGTAGGTACGTAGATAGGTTAGGAAGAAGACTTCCAGACCCTATGGAAATACAGGCGTTGACGTACGAGAACGAAAAAGCCGACGGATGAGATTCAACGCGAACGATTACGACATCTTTCGATCGTTATTGAAATATTCCTCGTTCGACCAAAGGTCTGATCGTTTTCGAAACGAAGATTTGAAAAACTACTCTTCCAATCGTAGATGCGTTGTTCGAGTTTGTAGACTTTGCTAGTTTTTTTTTTTTTAATCCAATAAATCTATCGTGAGATTCTGCGTTATAAACGCGGAATTTTCTAACGTTTTCTAAGACTTGCAAACGTTGTTGCTCCGCTAAGAGATAGAAGTTGTTATTTATTCGCGAATAACGTTAAATCGTAGATGCGTTGTTCGAGTACGATATGACAAGAACACGAACCGTTCCTTCGGGGATGAATTCGTGCAATCGGTAAATCGAATCATACGAACGGCGAACGACTCTTTCATAGAGGTATCGACCTTTCGCGCAATCATCCGACCGCGTCGTGCCATTAAAGCTCTCGCACTAGCCGTGCCAACGTACACCGACGAGGGGTGACACGAGCAATTTCCTAAATTTCGTGCGTTCGCACCCGAATTTCCTCTTAACGCCTCTTAAACGACTCTCGCCTACGGGCAGGCCGCAAGTCCAGCACGCGAAACGAACAATTATACGAATCCGAGAGAATGGACGGTGACGGGCAGTCAGAGAGAAAGGGAAAGGAGATAGAAGACGAGAGGCGAGAGAGAGAGAGAGAGGAAGTCCGACGAGAGCGCGACAAGGTGACCAGAGAAAGAGGATATCGCGGTTTTTAGTAAATCGTTGTCGACGAAAACGAGGGCCCCTCTCCTCCTCCTCCTTCTCCTCCAAGCAGCAGAGAATCCAGCGAAATAAATTTACTTCGCTGGCCAAAGCGAAAACCACCACCACCGCCACCAGCACTACCACTGGCAACCCTTCCGCGAAGTAGCACAGCATTGGCAAGACGCGGCCGAAGGGGAGAGAGAGGAAGACCGTAGAGACGAGACGAATCGAAACTCCGTCCGCTAGCAGTGGGTCGAAGAGAGAAAGACAGATGACCAACGAGGGAAGCGGAGAAGTCTGAATGAAAGAGCGAGAGAGAGAGAGAGAGAGA
>JAITYT010000482.1:162397-175376 GCA_025433975.1 Liostenogaster flavolineata
TACGCTTATCTATGTACTTCCTCTCTCCAACTCTCTTCTCGTCGCCGCTCCTTTGGCTCGTCCCTCGCTCCTTATTTCCTCGACGATTTACGTATTACTTACGTCCGACTCGAGGCAAAGGGAGAATCGGCGAATCGTCCTTTTGCGGGCATTTTCGCAAAGTCTTGCAAAATTGTTAATCCGAAGCTTTTCCAATTACACGGACGCTCACGTCCCTCTATCCGCCTTCCCTCTCCGCGCTCTCTTTTTCTCTCTTTTCCTTCGCCATCTACCGCCACTCGCACCACCTTCGTCCGCTCCTTCTGCTCTTTGTAAGCGAAAATACTCAATTCGGACGTTAAATTCAATTACAATGTCCCTGATTAATCCTAAGTATCCTTTCCCCGAAGGAAGGACGACCACCGAAGTGTTGTTCCCCCTTCGTCCCTTGCCCTTCGCAACCTCCTTCGCCACCAAGATCGTCATCGGAGGAAAAGAGCCGATTTCTTCGAATCTCGTCTTCCGAAACCGAACGACCTGCGAAATTCGCGGAAATCGCGTTGAATCAATTTTCTATCGAATATCGAGACGAAAGGAAATCGTTGCGAACGATCTTTCCATCGATCGTCCGCCGCTATTCGACCGCATTCGTCGTCTCATTCCCGTTCTCCTTTTTTTGTGACGAGAAAGCACTTCGCGATGCCTCGCGGAATAAAAGGAGAAAAGGTAAAGAGAGGGGGAGAAAAATTGTGCGCATTTGCACAACAACAACGGCAACGAGAAAAATGTAAAGCGAATTTTAAGTAAAATGCGTGGTTAATGGCACGACGAAGCAACATTCGTAGACCGACCGGAGGCCGAAGTACGAAGGGAATTTAATTCCGTCGTAGTTGAGAGCCGGAGAAAAACCTTTTCTCGCTGTCGCGTAATTGGGGAAAGCAACCGTACCGTTGCAAATTTTAATACGATTACCGAAGTATTCGAGAGCCTGTAGTGTCTCGGAATTAGCGGCGGGATCGTTCGATTAATAAACTTAAAAACGCAACGTGATGCGCGCCCTTTGGATCGGAAATTAAATTTTTCGTGCAAACGAGAAAACAGTTCGAATTACGCGAAATACAGGAATAAATCGCCAAATTACCCCGATCGGTCCTTCGATCGGTCGAGACGATATTACGAGTGTTTCATCCACGGTTCCGACCCCAAGGGAAAGTAATTTAGATTAATTACAGTTTATTAGTAGTAAATTAGGTTGTTCGGAAAGTAATTTCGTTTCTTTCCGACGGTTTATGTTCAAAAATAACATAAAAAATCAAAAAAAAATATAAAAGAAAAGAGGTAAATATAAGAAGAAAATAAGAATAAGAATAAAAGAAAAGAAGAAAAATATACAAGAAGTTCTTTATTAAAAAAAAAAAAAGAAGAGAAATGTCTTCTCGAACCACCTAATAACAGAAAAATATCGTTTGGTCACTGATCGAAAGCTTCGAATGGCGAGAATAGATATTCGTAACGACGGAAGTGACATTTCCTTTCGTACCCCCTCGATCCACGAAAATCGTCTTCGACGATCAAATGGGATCTACTATGGGATACGGCTCGTCGACGTTTCCTTCGTCTCGAAGCGTGAACATGTTCTACGCCGTCGACAGTTACGACCGCTTAATTAACGTGGAAGAATGCGCGCTAACCGTTCTCAGAGATCCTCTTTCTCGCTATAATGACCTGCCGGAAGTGAAAATTAAACGAATCCCCGAATTAAGTGGAAGACGAAACCGTTCTTTGCTTTTCTGACGAACGTCGACCGATCCGAGCGCGTCGTACCCCGAATCCCCCGGCCACGATTGTTCCACCTCATTCATTCGGATGCGATCTTCATTCAGAAGCGCGTACCTAGGATTCGTGTACGCACGCACCAATCAAAAGGATTCCACGGAGCACCGAGAGAAGGAACGATCGGATTGATTTCGATAGTTGCGATCGCGATCGTCCCTGACCTTTTCTTTCGAAAAAAAAACAGCGGACAAGGTTCCTAGTACGATTCTTGGAAAAGGTCTCTAGTGATTTCCGTGCGAATACGCTCGAAAATCGTAAGAAAATATTCTTTAGTTTGTTAAATAAATGCGTAAAAATTCTTCAAATCTTCGATCTGAAACGCGTACCTAAGTGACTGTCGAATAAAATAATGAGAAACGTAATTGATCACTTCGACTTTGCAACGTAACATTATAAAATTTGTACAACAGTAAAATAAAAATATTTGACGATGTCCGTGTGATTTTCTTTATTCCTTCATCAACCGAAGCTCCATTTAATCCCTTCGCATGCAAAAATTTGACTAATCGACGAACTTACTCGTCGAAGACCACGTAGATATCCTACCTTTTGACAATTCAAACAATTCAAACGTCCCAAAATGCCCTTTGGGATACCAAAAACGAGAGATTCTCGCATCCAGCACCCATAAAAAATGATGGACGCGTCGGTGTACGTTCAACTTCGACATGGTCGCGACATGTACGATTTCGTCGGTTAAATCGGCGTCGAGTCGGCTGTTTCGACAGCGCTATCAGGAAGAAAGCTTGCCGTGCGAGCGATCGGCTCGTTATATCGTTTCAACTCGTTCGATGGCTCGACTCGTTCACACGATTTCATCGACGATTGCCGATTCACACCGATCCCCTTGCCCTCGTGGAAGAACAAGAAGAAAAATAAGAAGATGACGATGAAGATGAAGAAGACGAAGAAGAAGAAGAGACATTCCAGTTCGTTAAAGCCGTCCGCGTTTCGAAGCTTCCCGACGAAAGAAAGAAAGAAAGAAAGAAAGAGACCGTGGACCACCCAAGGCTCGTAGGTAAGACACGACAGGATAATTCCTGCCTCTCAAAAAAGTCAGCCAGTCATCGTCTTTAACTGGTAGTCTTTCTCTTAATCGTCCGCTTCGTGTTGCTGCCCTTAAGTATCCACCAGCCCACTCGAGATTTTCACGATGACCTCGAGACGCACCGTTATGCTTTTTCGTGTCTAGAAGAATACCTAGATGCTCGCGACGTTCGCCATGAACGGCTCGCACGGCCGGGGCATACGCGAATGGACCGGGCGCCGCGTTCGAATCCGGTTTATTAGCGCGTCGCGAGCGATGAAATTCGACGTTGAATCGTCGATGAACGACAGGAAGTTCCCTTCGATGAGCAAGAACGAGCTTTTCGATCGCTTCGACTTCTTCGAAGATTTAGACGACGATTTAGATCGAACAGGAATTTCGAGCGGAGAAATTTCATTTCTCGTGACACTCGTTACTTGCTCTCGATAAACGTAATTTAAATATTATAGAAGCGAAGCGCGTCATTCGAAGGCACAATGGTCGACTCAATTAACGAGGAGACTTAATCGACAGGCCGAACTGGAATCTCGAATGGAAAAATTCTATTTTTCACAAAAGTGCGTAAAAATCGCGAGTTCGTCTTATAAAAGAACTTTCAATAAGCCCTATGTTATAACTTATTTTCCATGTACGTTCGAAACTCGTCCTTCGAAAGGACGAGACGCAGGATCGATTCGCATCGATCGTCGCTCGAACTTTCCGATTTACCGCGAAGCGAGTAGCGAGTGAAATCGACGCGAGCCTCGTGAAAACGTCTCTCGTCTCCTGCAATATTAAATTTTCACTTTCGCTTTCGAAAAAAGATTTTTCTTTCGAAAGAAAGAGAAGTTCTCGACGAACGCGAGAGATGGCAGCATCGACCTGGTCGGTAATTCTGGACGTGCTGCCGTCTGCGCGCCAAGGATCGAACTGAATTTACGACAATTCTTTTTCCTCCCGACGTGCTACAATTTTAGCGCTTCGTCGAAAACGAGCGCTTCCACAGCTCCAACTGGAAGCTGTCTTTGCTATTTAATTCGTGGAAGTACGTTCTAACGCTACTAATTTTGTCGCTGCTAGTTTTTACACCATTGCGACAAAAGTTCGCCAAATATTGCGAGCTACGACGAAGGAAAAAGTATTCGTTGCTCGCGAGCGACACCGCGATATCGAATCATCCTGATTCTGGCATCTTTCGATTACTAAAGAAATTCGACGTCTTCTTAGCCCTTAAAATCGCGACTTTTATTTCTTTGGTCGTGCAATAGTCGTCGTACGATTGAAATAGTTAGGAGTAAATCGAAAGGAGTTTCAATACGACGTAAAGAGAAGATTTTGCAGACACGTTTTGAGGTTTAATGATTTTTAACGTCGTCGAAAACTAAACGCTGCATAATATTTTTTCGATATTCCTCTTTCGAGACAATTACTCGCTTTTTCCCGTACAAAGTTTCGCCTCGAACCGAAATATTATAATTTTGCTGATAAGTTTCGAACGAGATTCGATCGATAATATATAATCGAGATACACGCGGAGTCGAAACTTTACGTCCACCTTATCGAGAAACGACGCGCACCCTAAATTTCGTTTAATTTGATCCGACGGTCAAAGGAAGGAACACGAAGACGGAGTTATTTAGGAGGATTTACGATGAAATTCGTCTTAAAGAGAATTTAATACGTCTCAATTTGCACCGAATTAAATTTTCCTCGCGGTACGACGACGCGAAGGGAAATAATATAATAATATTGCGAAGCAGCGCAAAGGAAGCACAAAAGTTTTTGCGAAATATTCCATGAAATTCTAACCGAAGAAACGAATAAGCACGTTAGACTTCCGCGAAGTTTCCTTAAATCAATTTTAATGTTTGTTCGACTTCGTTTCCTAAGTTTTCATATTATTTCCATCGCCTTGCGTGCAATGCGATAACGATGACGTGAAAATTCATGGGAAATCCGGCCTTTGAAAAACTCTACGATTGCTCGTAGAAAAATACTGAAACGTCGACGTCGCGTTGCTACGGTCGCAGATGTATTGTCATCGTACCAAACCGTCCGTTCGAAAATCAAACAATCAATAAAAAATCACGAAACAAATGCCAAGAATATTTAAATTATATGCGAGATGCGATAAGCAAAAAATGTTTACTTTGTCAAGTTCGATGCGAACGAACGATACGCGCGATCCTAAAAAAAAAAATAACGAATTGAAAATTCGAATCGTAGACTCCCAACGAGAAGCGCAATGGACTCGAAAAAGATGACTTGGAAGAGAAATAGCCGGACGCTCACAACGGAAACGATTTTCACACGTCGTTCGCACGAGGAGGGCGAAAAGAAAAAATGCGAGGATGCTCCGTAGTCGCGAATTTCGAATTGGACGTAAGATGGAGTCGTTGATCGCGCGGAAACGGGCGTCGCAACTTCGTCGTCCTGTTTTGCAACCGCGAAACGAGGAATTCTGGCGTTTGGTAAAAGCCATCGTTAAGATCTCGACAAGGAGAAAAGCGATCTCGCCTTTCCCTTGCCTCTCCGCGTCTCGTCACCCATCCGGCGTCTCCGCTAACCATCGCGCGCCTTTCCGTCCTTTCCCTTATCGCGGATGCGACCGAATAATTTGAAACTTCGTAAAGTTCGGGGAGATTGCGGCCGCTCTTAATGGCGCACTGGATACGACTTCAAAAGGAATTACGAGATGAGACTTTTTTGGTCGGTCGATCGGGACAAGACGGAGATTTCGCGACGTAAACTCGAGATGGTTAGGGTTGGGAGGGAGGGATGAAGGAATGAAGGGAGAGAGAGAGAAAGAAGCAGCTAGCAAAAGGAAGACGACGATATCGACATCGACGAGGACTACACGACGATGAAATCCGAAGGAGAAAGAAGAGCATCGACGATCTCGTTAAATATTAAACTTTGAGGCTCGTTTTTCTACCGGCACCCTGCGGCCTTTATGCCGTTACTATCTTTAACCCCGTCCTTCTTGGCTAACGATAGGATCACGCAATCCCTGGAAACGAGACATTTCAGAGATTATGCCAATTCGATGACGCGAAGGTGGGAGAAAAAGAGTAGGAGAACGTGACCGGAAGAGAGAGAGAGAGAGGGAATGTTCGAAGGTCCAGCGTCGCACCATGGAAAATCTTCGACGTAGAATTCGGTTTTGCATCGGTATCACGCATCCATTTCGTAGAAAAAAGAGGAACCAAGCAAGGATCGTGTTCAATGACGCAGTAACGAGGTGATTGTCGATTTCGTTTCACCGTGTAGAGCTGAACGCAAAATCGACGACGAATTTCAACAAACTATAAATAATCAAACGAAAGTATATCGAGAAAATATAAGAGAGACAAATATGATAAAAATAAAGGAGATCACTCACCGATCGATTTGACGAACGAAGATTCCACGCGAGTTTCAACTGCACCGATCTCTTTCGTCCTTAAAACACTACGATCTACGCTTTCATTTCACGATGCAGAGCTAAACACAAAGCCAAAGACTAATTTCAACAGACGAAAGTATGTAGAGAATAACGAGAGAAATGAGTAATAAAAATAAAGAAGGTCATTCGTTGATCAGCCTGTGAATCCACCAACGAAAATTCCACGCGAGTTTCAACTGCATCGACCTCCTTTGTTCTTAAAACAATGCGATCTACGCTTCCTTTCACAGTGCAAAGCTAAACACCAAGCAAACTAACAGACGAAGATACATCGGAGAGAATACACGAGAGACAAGTGTGATAAAAATAAAAAATATCATTCACCTATCGATTTACCAATTCGTCGAACGAAGATTTCACGCGTGTTCTAGGAAAATCTCGCTTATCCGTAAGATGCGTATCGTAAGATGCGAGAGAAATGCACTGAAAATATGCGGACGAAACGACGATTAACCACGACATCGCAGAGAGACGTCGTGGAACGATGCTCGATGCTCCGGAATCACGACGCGCCGTTACCCAGGACGAACGAATACGAACTACAAAGGATGGCCGATTCTTGAACCGCGCCACGTGCTCCTGTCCGCACAGTATTTATTTACTTCCTTCGATATACACCGCATCACGTCTACAAACACACCATTGTCGATTCGTGTGTGTGTGTGTGCGTGTTTACTTGCGCAGAAATTGGAAAGACACCAGAAATCGCTTCGACATCTTTTTCCGTTATTACGTTGATGTTCTTTACTAAATTCCGTCGACAAATTCACGCCAATGTTTGTTTTACGATAAATTTCGTAGAATACAAGTAAAATAGAATATCGATCGTACGAGGTTCCATGGAAAATTTCATAGATGTTAACTATGATGTAACGATCAGCTTGCAACTTTATTTTTCGATAAAAATATCGATTATTTCGGCCGTAAATCCAATAGTGCTCTTACGATCGCGTCTATCGTTAGTCATACAATCGAAATAGAGTCGGAAAACATTTTTATATGAAATACAAGTAAAATACGATTAAATGGAAGCTGAAGTGGCGCTCGACTCGTCGAAGCATCAAAGACAGCTTCGATCGAACTGATCTAACTTGGAAAAGTGCTAAGTCTTAACACGAACGAACGATCTTATCATTATCCCGTGATATCACCGAGAACGCGTCTGGTCTATGGAGGACGATAAATCATATACACGCGAGTCTATAAGTCATTCTGGACGATTACAAATTACAGAGGCGAGAAGACGTTCGACTCATCGAACCGCATGACGCTTTCCAAAGCGATACCCCTCGCTTTCTCGTATTGAACGATCATCGACGACGGTATAGTGCAGCAGGTAGAATTTGATGGCATCTCGATTAAAAACTCTCTACATCGTCGCTTAATAAAACGTTAATACTAATTACGTATTGATACGTTGACCGCCAAGATCGTCTTCGATGAGCTGAGTACCTCAAATGGATATAGTTATAAAACATTGAAAACACAACGACAATCGACGAATTTTGAATATCGTAGCTAATTAGAAAGCGATAATCCGTAAAATATAGATAAGCGTGTAATGTTATACAACTATATTTCATATTATTTTGTCAACACGGGCTTAGAATGATGAAAATACCGTCGTGATGCCCTGAGCAAAAACGTGAATTATCGTAGATGTCGATATGCTAACCCTTTCAGTTCCAAAAGACGATATATCGTCATTTCGAAAAGTTTTAATAAATGCGTCGCGCGATATTGAGACTGTTATGTTTTATGGCTTTTGTGATTCGACTATTTTTTATATTATTGTTTCGTGAAGATTCAGTTTTATTTAAAGAATTAAAAACAATTATAGACCACAAAGTAGTACTTTATTGTTTATACGTATCTTCTCGTGAATTGTATACAATATATAAATATGTAAAAAATGCCAGCAATCCTTAGGGGAGTAGTAACAATAAAAAAAACAAACAACAAACGTAACGTCTACAATGATAATATAAACAGTTTTAAAATCCCTTGGAAATAAAAATTCTGCATTGTTTAAAGAAACAGTCGAAAATTTGCGTACTTTTCAATATCGTGAGATTACTCGCAAACATTATCACAAACTGAGAAAAAGATTTTTAACAAAAGTTACTTCTTTTTTTGGTAATTTTTATACATTTACTTATTGTTTAAACGATTTAAAAAAGTTAGTTAAAGGAATGCTACTGTGAACGAATTTAATTTAACAACGCAACAAAGATTTTATCGACTTATTGCGTGTTCAAGTCGTTTAACTACTTGAAAATGATCGGCTAATACATCGTACAAAATTATATTACTTCACTTATAATAATAATATAAAACCACTTAATAAATTATATTAGTTAGTTCGAATTCACTTACCCGATTTCAGAAGAGGCAGAAGAGGCGACGTCCGTTTGGCAGATTTCCGGGTTACAGCGTAGATGTTCCTGCGCTTCGAAGTCGCGTCCATGATTCCACTTCACTCGCGATAACTTGTACTTCGAACGCGCACTACGATATTACTTTGCATCGTAATGCAACACGACTCGAAAAAACTTCGATGGAATTAGGAATATTATTTCACCGATGTTAACGCGTCGACGACCGATTGCGAACTGATACTGTATAAAGTCATTGTAAATCACCTAAGGCTAACAAAATATAAAAAAAAATGGATCGCGTTACAATTCGACGATTTGTTATTGTTGTCATTTTGTTAATATCTTAGTCCTCAAGTATCGATTGAGTATCGATACTCAAACAAATTGTTTTATTTTTAATTAAAATAATTTTCATTAAATCAAAATTTAATATTTTCATCAAAATAGCTTTCATTAAAAAAAGTAACTTTTGTTAAAAATCTCTTTCTCAGTCTGTGATACTGTTTGCGAGTAATTTGACGACATCGAAAGCTATGCAAATTTTCGACTGTTTCTTTAAACAATACAGAATTCTTGTTTTCAAGGGTCTTTGAAACTGTTTATATTATAGACGTTACATTTGTTGTCTGTTTTTTTTTTATTGTCGCTGCTCTCCTAAGGATTGCAGGTATTCTTTACATATTTATATATCGTATATGTTCCGCGAGAAGATAAACAAATACAATAAATTATTAACTTGTTGTTTATAACTTTTTTTAATTCTTTAAATAAAACTGAATCTTTCTCGAAACAATAGTCCGTGTAAAAAATAGTCGAATCACAAGAGGCATAAAACACAACAGCCTTGATATATCACCAAGTACATGATTTACTTTGTTGCTGTTCATGACCGTTTTTCAACCATCAAAACCAATCACTGCGAATTGCTTACATTAACCACAACTCTTTAATAACAATCGATAAATTTGTTCAATCGTTCGATGAAAAGTCGAACCAAATGCGTATCAAGGACTGAAGAATCCCCCTTTTGCCCGATCCTTTCTTCGGTTACTTCCATCCAGCCCGTCGTCTTCTCTTTAACTCTCTCGACCCATCCGTTTGACCTCGCATCCTAGCAGCTACCTAGCATCCTAGCAGCAACGAATTCTTTCCATCGTCCGTCGGTGTCGAGCTCGACTCGTCGATGCTCTCGTCGGACCATCATCGCTCCCACGTAGCCAGAAATTTCGAAGACGAGCAACGCGATTCCCTCGAATTTTCCCGCCAACGTTCCCTATTGGCCTGATTTGTCGTCCGTGTCAAACCTCGGTCTAAGCACGTCCGGTATTGGCCGAGGGTCGACTCGTCATTCGCTCATTATACGATCCAATTAAGGAAGCGTCACGGCGCGGTGGTAGAACTGCGATACGGCAACGGTCACGGCCCTTCTCCGTCAGGCTGCGCGATTAGCCCTATTCGGAGACAACGCGTTCCTACGAGACGCCTCCGGGTCTTCGAACAACGACGGCGACGATTGTCGTCGTCGCCGTCGTTGTTCGACGCTCAATTTCTACGGAGTCACGCCACTGATAGTTACCACGTCAAAGCACCCTGCTTGCTTGCTTACGCGCCTGTCTACCTATCTATCTATCTATCTATCTATCTGTTCTAACGCCTGCCATCTCGCGTGGTTTCCACGCTGCCTGCTGATAATCGTCAAAGACGAACTCATCGAAAACTCTTAGAGTCGAAGATTCTTAGATTGGTGCGCTCGTTTCTTCTATATTAGGACGAAAGATACGACAAAAACGTGCCATTCTTATTCTTTCATAGGTTTGGTCGTTTCTGATGGAAGTCCGTACGTAACGTGCGTCTTGTACAATTTTTTCGTGAACGATTGGCGATCGGATGTACCATCCATCTAGCACGGAAGAATGATCAGTGAAACTAAGAAGACGTTTCGAGATAACGAATTTTTCATTTCTAACGGACCGTTTGATCTCTACGATTCGAGTACATTCGAGTACAGAATTGTGATAGTCACGAAGTCTTTCTATGAAAGTTCGCGCGTCTTGTTTTTTTTTTCTACGAAGACAACTGCATCTGTCTACGAATCGCACATCCACGATGCATATCGAAGATAAATGGTCGTCGTGGACGAATCTTCGGGAAAATTAACGTTATTTCTCATGACGTCCTTGAATAAAAATCGTAATTAATGGTAAGTGGGAATTTCGCGGCTATTCCTTCGAGATGTTTCCTTTCTGCGAGAGCGACGACGTCAGCTTTCTCATTGATTGCTTTGAAAGCTTCTGCACGTGGAAGATTCGCCACGGAATATGTCGATACTCGTCGACGCTTTTCATCGCGACGCGCGATCTCGAAGAGACAATCTAAATGGAATAGATGTTAAATTTGGAACTTTTGATATTCCTCGTTCTTAAGTTTCGACGAAATCTTTCCATTCGTGCAGTTAACCTCGATTGATGTATAATTGGGGTGAGGTAGAAATGAAATTAAGATCGTAGGAACGTGTAGAACTCTTTTGAAAAAAGCTGCATATGGAGTAGCATAAGCTCGAGTCGTGCTTTTAATTTCATCGCGACTTATTCATCAGCGAAAAAGCGTGTCGCGAAGAATCGTATCCCAAGAGACAGCTGCTTTTCATCGTAAAAAAACGTAAATCTAGACGATGCGTGCTGTTTTAGACGTACGCACAAACGCGTGACTGTATTAAACGAATCCCTATCTATTCCTTGTCTAACGTGGGGAAAAAATGAAAAATTTATCGAAGCCATTACTTAGTTTGTTAACATAAAATTCACAAAATACAAACACCACGTTTAAAAAATAACTTAATGCGAGTCAGTAGGATCGTTCTTCGTTTTTTTGTAAAATTTAATGAATGTTATTTTTGTCCAATTTAATAAAAAAGAGAGACGTTAAGAACTATTCTACCTTGATCTCCGAAAGAAAAGATGAGAGGTATCGCGGCGTATTAGCGAGCAGAAGTAATATTATCTTAAACTTCAACTCCGGCGCTATTGTTACGATCGTGATATCTCAAAGTGGAAAGTCACCGACGTTTTAACCCTTTGCGCACTTAATGCGCCATACGGCAACCACGCTGTCACTCGTTTCACGGTTGGTGTGCCATATGGGAACCACGCGAGTCCATATTAGACATTACGAGGTGAGCGAGGAGAGAGACTAAAATGCGAACCCTAATATGGCAAAGTATTAATTCGTCGAAGGACGGAATGGAAGAAAATATCGAACGAAGAAAGAATGAAAATATTTTTCAATTCGCGGCTAAGCACGATCGTTCGCGAGAAGTTCGATAATCATTTAGTCGCGTGTCCGCGAGGCTCAAAGTCCCAAAAACCCATCGAAACGAGAACGCGTAACATGGCGGCTCTGCTCGTAAAAAAAAAACCTTGCCCATCGCAAAGAGTCCCTCCATCTTGAACGATCGGTCGCCCGTCGTTCTACACTCGCGACCAATTCGATCTCCATTGCGTACTGTTCCGATCGTCATCTTAGTTAGGCGTTTCTAAGAAAATTCTCTAGTCTTTCGTCTCTCCAAAACTCGCGCTTTTCTTTTTATATTATATTATATTTGCTCGAAAGATACATCGTCGTTGTTGTCGCGCGCGTCTAAAACGATTGATAATCGGGGTTCCGAGGACAAGCGTAGGATAATATCGTGGCCTTATTCTCGAGGCGACAGGAAGAGACGGCTATAACGAGCCGAGGAAAATCCCCGAAGAAGAAGACGATTCGCGATATCGAATGGCGTTCGATGGCGGTTGGGACGCGACAATATCTAATGAGACGTCGCTCGGCTTGGTTTCGCAAGGGCATGGTGGAGGGTGTAGGGGGGTGGTGGCTGACGTTAAGTACGAAAACGACCGCTGTTGCCGGCGCCAGGCCGTTTGGGGCTCTCATTAACGCCTCATCCCGTGCTTCTTTTTCCTCTTAATTGCTGGCGTCATCGCAGCCGCTAAGAAATAATTATGTGTCAGCCTTGGCGCATTCGTGAAGGCACACTCCACGCACCCACGCCTCCTTTTGCATCTAGCTCTTTCTCTCTCGTTCTTCGACCCTTCTTTTATTCCTTTTTTCCTCGTCTTTCGTCTCTCTTCTTCTTCTTCGTCTTCGTCTTCGTCTTTAGTCTTCTCCTGCTCCTGCTTATCCTCCTTCTTCTTGTTCTTCCTCTTCCTTCTCATTTAAGAATCCCTCTAGCTTGGATTCCGCTTAGGACGTCGAGGGGTCGCGAAAGCAGCACCGCACGATCCAGAGGAGGATTTCTCCAGCCACGACCACCACCACCAC
>JAITYT010000482.1:233085-248284 GCA_025433975.1 Liostenogaster flavolineata
TCCACGACACGCGTTTCTTACGTTTCCCACGTCGTCGTGTTGTTTGCGATGCAGCCTATAGGCTGCTCTGACGTAACGAGGAGTTGCGCCACTTTTTGTCGTCGGCTGCCCACGTAAGTCCTCGTCCTTTTCGTCGTCGACCTCGTCCTTGTCGTCGAATTCCACCTTCACGACGAAATGACCCTTTCGCTACGGCGGTTTGTTCCACCAATGTCCGCCTGTCGGCGGGATCCCGCGCCAAAAATCGAACAAGAGTAGCTGCCATGCCTAATCAGCTCGCGATGCCGCCGGCTATAACCGGCGTCCGTCTTTGCGACTCGCATCTTGTAGGGCCACTATAGTGGCCCGTAGTAAAGCTACGCGCGTGATAATTTCAACCCACGACAAGGTAACGTTCGAATCGATCGTTAACGCGTTTTTTTAAAGACGATAACATCGAGAGTCGGAAGAAGACTCCGATCGGAGAATCTTTCTTACTTGGATAAACGAAAAAGGTCGAATCAAAGACGCGTAACGAAGATCGTAAGCGACTTACTTGTTGGTTCGATAAGAGCCACGTGACACTCGATCGATCGAATATTCGTCTACCTCGAGGTAATCGCAAGATAACGCTCTAGAGAAGCAAAGCGAGTCCTTCGTCCTTCCGGCATCACCTCCGAGATAGCGCAGCGCTTTTCTCCTTGCAAGGAAAAAGAGAACTGTACGTATCTCTTAGTCGTGTAAGAGAATCGTTCTCGTCCTTGAAGGGTTAAAGCGTAAGACGGAATTCTTCTCTCGTGCGAAATTTATGCGGGAATCGAGACGACAATAGACGCGCCTTGAGAAACTCCATAAATTGGCGTCAAAGTCGTTCCTTTCGACATTTTCTCGAGAGATAAATTTTAAAGGAGATCCGATCGATCCGATTTCGTTCGTTTTTCGCATCGACGAAACTACCTTTTCGACCCGAATTAAACACCTTCGACTTATAAACGAAATAAGGATTCGTTCGTCTGGCTCGAAAGTCGACCAAAACTTTCTTAGAATGCAAAGTGTCGACGATTTAATTTCGATGAAGCATCGGCGCTGAAAAGATCCGTCAAGGACAGCGACGCGGTCCATCGTACTCGGCGTTGGTTGATTAATTAATCAATCAATTAATTAACTAATTAATTAATTAACGCACGAATCTTGATCTACGTTCGCAGAGGTGCTGGATTACGCGAGGCGGCTGGGAATTGACCCAGATGTCGAACCGCACCTACTGGGATTGGCCCGCGAGGGCCTCATGGCGGCACTGCCAAAGGGCTGGTCGCCCTGCTTCAGCGAGGCCAACAGCGCTTGGTACTACTACCAAGTGTCCACCGGCCTCACCACCTGGGAGCATCCCTTGGACGCCGTCTACAAGGAGCTGGTGGAGCAAGCCCGCGCCGGTGGCGTTCGACAGATGAGCGTCGGTAAGTCCAACTTCCCCTGTCTCCTGCTCCGTTCTTCTCGAGCCACCACCGCGCTTGGTCGAGTCGGCTCGATTGCAAAGTAGCACGCCACCAACTACGCGAGCATTTCTTTCGGCTCGCGCTCCAATTTTATCCTTCTGACGGCAATGGAGCGTCGAAATCGAGCTCGAGGGAATCGATGAAACGGGATCTCGATCGGTACACCGGCCGTGCTTTTGCTTGGCATTCGAGGGGTGCAATCGAACGGAGTTCGATGGTGAGAATGGTGAAACGATCCATGGATCGAAGTCCGTGGATCCATGGAAGATCGTCGATGACGAGCGTGGATCCACGGAGACAGTTCGACCGTAATGTAGGAAGATAGAAGAATAAAGAACTCGGGGTAGACCTTTAACCAATAAAGCGTGAAATTTAGTTTTAAAAACCCTTCGCAGTGTGCGGAATTAAAATCAAGCAATGACTTTTAGCATTTATTTTTATTACTTATTAAAAGCAAGAATTTTATATTTTACACGACGAGTATACGCGTCAAACACACTTAACTGGTTAAGAATATAAAACAGTTGGTTTATCTTCTTCCGGTTAACACGAGAAATCCTCCAAGCAGGTTGTTTCGAGTTCTTCCTCGTTCTCTCTCATCGAGGCTGTCTCGTTGAACGTTCCTACGTAAAACAGAGTAATAATCTCTAATTGTCTCTATTTATCCCGTTTTTGTTTGTTTTCGGTAGCTTACTTTCTCCGTTGCCATAGGCACGTCCAACTTGAAAAAAAATCCGTGAGTCCGAGAAGTGGTTCGAAGCCACCGAATTTCGAAAAGCGCCGATCGGTAGGTCGAGTCCTAGCATCGTACGCTGTTTCGCGTCGCACGGTCATAGGAAATCCACGTGCGATAGCCTTGAATCATGGCTATAGATAGACGACGTATCCTTCGCGATTCGATCGATGCTTGGGACTTTACGACGATCAAAATCGTAGCCGTATCGTCGAGTAGTAAGGGTAGAACGTTGGAAAGGAACGACATCGAACGCATTCGCTCCGTATTCGTAAATAATTTCGACGATGCGCGTGGACTTTTTAAAATCTCGAGTTCGAGCAGCTAGGACGAGAGGACGTTAGCCGGTCCGATTAATAGCTTTGGGGATCTTTCGATCGAGGAGTACAACGATTCTCGCGTTATTGGAAAAATTAGCGAGATCTCGTGGCTATCGTCGTTAATTCTGATCGATCGTGCTTCTTCTCGTGGAACGCGCAATATCGTAGGAGTCTTGGCAGGCGGATAGGAGGCTGGCTGGCTGGCTGGCTGGCTCCTCGTCAAAGGTAACTGCAACATTTATAGATTTTTCCGTCGAATTACTGGCCGCGTTTCGTATCTCCGTACCTGACTTTGACGTTGGAGAGAGAGAAGGAAACTAGCCGGATTTTTAATCCGTGACACGACTCGAAATTCCGTTTCCCTTTAAGACCTCTCTTGCGCGTACCGTTCGTTTTACAATGAACGAATGAACGAACGAACGAACAGCCGTACGAAATTATTCACGAAAGAAGAAACGACGGCGTTGACTCGACGCTTAAGACGCGAATTATTCGTACCTTCCATTTCTAGTTTTCAATGGTCCTTTGTTCTTTTTTTCTTTCCTTCTCTCTCTCTCTCTCCCTCTCTCCAGCGCGCGCTCCCTTTTCTTGCTTTTTTACTTTTCTTCTCTTTCCCTTTTTTCTTTCCCTTCGAGTTTTTCCATCCTCTTTCTTCCATTCTTGGTTTGGCAATAGCGATGACTGTTTCGCAGACGACGAGAGACAATGCGAAACAGCAGTTCTGCAATGGAAAGAGGTTTACGTAATTTTAACGCGACGAGCGCACGCTCGCTATACGCGACACGACTTTTTTTACGCGTTCTTACGCGACCTCGTGTCACGAAAGAAGGAGCGTTCGTTAGATTATTACGCGTTCCGTCGAATTCGCGACGCCTTACGATGCATCTAAGAGCATTCTGCTCGTTCGCAAATTTCCAAATTTTCATCGTCTCGAGAGGAACTCGAACAAAACCGAACAATTCACGAATTCGTCTCCGTCGCTTCGAGGCATTTTATTTACACGCTTTCGCGGATATCGTCGCGGTGATTACTTATTGCGTGTTACTTGCACGTTTTATTCCAGCTTCGTTTCTTCTCGAACGAAGGAGACGAAGCTACCGATGCGCCTACTTTGAACAACGTCTTTGGCAAATCACCGAAAAATAAATCTCGTCGACCTTAATTAATGGAGCATAGTCGGCTCAACGAAGCGGTCGTAATCGTCGCTACCTAATATTCGTGGATACCGAGGCGGAAAATTTAATAAACACGGCGGAGTTTGAAAGTCGATTCTTCGTGCTTCGTCGATTTTTAAAGATTGCTCTTCCTTCGAAGAATAATCGAACCGCGAAAGAGATTACGCGTAATTGCTACTTCTTCCTTTTTTTTATTGTAAGCAAACGTATGGCGCGTCTACGCTCGGTCGAGCACGCTGATCCACGTTGAAAATAGAGAGGATAAAAAATGGAGGGAAAAAATGAAATTCGTGTTATCGGAATAGATCGTTGTCACTTTAGAATCGGATCGATCGTTTCTAATATAGGACACTGTGTACGTGGCACTACTTACGTCTCTGTGACATTCCGATATTCCACGTAACTCTTAAATTCGTTTTCTTGCCAATTGGCAAGATTCGAAGACACTCTATATAGTTTTAATTGGACGAGTGTGTTATTACTAACGCGATCGGTGGATTTTCTTATCGTGTACGAAGCTTACTTCGCACGTTTATACGGATACTTCGAATTATCTTTCACGACGTTTACCTCCTCGATAGAATGGAATTATTAAAATTTATATCTTTACGCGAAGGTTCGAATCGCGATTAACTCGATGACGTTAACCCTTATCGGACGCGTCACGCGATGAGTGACAAAAGATCTTAAAATAAAACGTGTTTTGAAAAGGTTAAAGTACACGATCTTACGTAATAAAATGTTTCGTCGTTTAACAAATTTTGGTGCTCGTGAAGTTCGCGTATTCGCGCGAACATCGACCAAATCCTAACGTTCGCAGGCCGATTTAATCGAGAGCAACGAAATTCGCTCGACGGTTCGTTAATATTCGAACGATACATTCGTATCACCTTGGTACAGCTCAACGGAGAACGCGTCTGTTATAATTCGATCCGAGATAAGGACAATATCAATTTCGTATCCTTGACTCGACATCAATTAAACGGAACGAATTGCGACTCCCTTGGTCTTAACGTGTCGCGAACGTTACTAACGCGGTGCGAAACATCGCATCCAATCGCATTAAGACGCGGCAAAACGGAAAAGAGGAAGTGCATCGATCCGATTTACATCTCGATCGATCCGTTCCATCGCTCCAAGCGCGCGATCGAACGTTCGCGAATCTTTTTAACGCTCAGCCATCCGATAGCATATCAATGCGTCCTTTCTCTACTATTCGTAATCGGCCTACGAAACGTTATTGTGTTTTCGGCATTCGTGAAAAACGCACGATCTACGTGCATATTGCCGTACACTCAAATTTTCCTTTGACAGAGCCAGGCGCTTAAGCTTTAAAATACGTTTAACGACAACTATTCGGAAGTCAACGAGAGAATCGTTCGCGACGCTCGTCGAGAAGCTCGAAGAAAAAAGACAAGCAAAAAACGAGGAAAACATCGGTATCGAGGCGTTTCTTGCGCGGCAACGAGGCGCGTCGACTCGTCCCTCGACTCCTCGATCTGTTGGTAAATACGCGCGATCGTCGTGCGCCACGTGTCGCGGCGAATCTATCGATCCGCGTGACGCCGCGCCGTACGAGCGACGAACCGCCTGGCGGGTGCCTGTCGGACGGCAACCCGCGCGCACACGCGCACGCAAGCACGTACTCACGCAGGGGCGGCACGCGGAAGAGTCTCGAGTGGCACTCGTGCAGGCGCACTCGCGACGCACGCTCGTTAGAACTTTGGCGCTCACGTGCCGGCGGCTCCGACCGACTCGTCCTTGCGTGAAAACGCGTAATCGCCGCTCGCCAATCCGTATCCTACCAATTAACGCGCCGTCGATCTACTCGCCCGCGAAATCTCTATTTTTTCGCGGACGGCGCGCGCCGTCGGCACGATCAAAGGGCGCCGAGGCGGCCGCCGCCTCCTCCCGTCCGTCGCTCGAGGGTGCGCTTCGAGCATCCTCGGCCCCATCGTGGATCGACACCTTTTCCGACGGTGACGGAGAAGAACGACGGCGTGCGTACAACGTACGCGACTCGTCGCGACGAACGACGATTTCTACGAATAAGAATTTTTTTCCTCTTTGGCGGAAACGACGCGAGAGCGTGCTTTTTCGCTGAATAATTCACGAGACAACGAACGATGTTTCGTAAAGCTCTTTTCGAAGGTTCGCTTCTAGCGGGACTAATTATCGCAATTAGCGTAATGGCCGGCGCATTGTTTACTCGTAGCACGAATTTTAAGTCGTCCTTTGAATCTCGAGTTAGAAATGCAGATTGCGATCGAAGTCGGTCGGTCCTATATATTCGGTTGGACGCAGTCCGTTTCTCGACAGATTCGCATCGCATTTTCGCCGACGTCTCTTCCTCCAACGGCTCGACACGTAGAAACTCTCGTCGTCCAACGAAAAAAATCTATGGATCGGATTAGCGTGATCGATCCCCCTCGTTTCTCCGGTAAGTGCACGGAAGTCTTCGTTCGTTCGACGAATAATTAATTAGAAACGGTAAAGAGGTTCGGCGAAACCCGACGACGACGTTACTTCGCCCTCGCGCTTCTCCATTCGAAGAAGACAATTAATTCATTGGAGCAGATACTTCGTTCGAATTCGTTACCTTCTTACTTATATAACGAGATTCGTGCCGCTCGTATCGGCCTCGGTGACGTGTTATTTCGCGTTCGACCTCTCCGAAGAGACACAGACGCGCGTATCCAATCGCCGCTAATCGTACGTCGTTTAGCGTTTTCCATTTCTTTTCCGTCGCGTATTTCAAATTGTCACGCTTCCTTCTCGCGTGTCGGAATCATCGAATATCGGACGAGGAAGTACACATTTCGTCGTGGATAATTAACACCTGGTTGCGCGGAAGATCGGCGCATTTTTTACTCGTTCGATAAAACGACACCGTTCAAGGAAAACGTGGCAAGGAAGGAAAGCCACGTTTTCTTTCCCTCCATACGCGATCGCAACTGCCTTCGTGACTTTCTCCGATTAGCCACTTGCTCTGGAAAGACGTGCCACGCACGTCGTAATGCTTTTGTCATAGAATCGCCAACGACGTGGTATGTACGTCGTCGTGCGATTGTCACAGAAACAAAAACGACGTGCAGGGCACGTCGGGTGGGATTGTTTGCCAGAGCACAGATTATCATTGCACTGCACAGAGTACAGTTGTCAATATTTAACCCATATTCTAAAATGAAAAGCAAAACTGAAGTTAACGATATTATTTCGACAAATAGAAAAAGAAAACACGATAGTGACTTCGATGAAATTGTTTTTCCACTTCGAAATCGGCGTATAATTTTATCCGATGACGAGAAAGAATGCGGAACGATGTCTGTTGGAAACACGCCCGATCGTTTAGAGGCAAAGCAATGGGGATATTTCCCGAGAAATATTCCACCCACGAATGCTAAAAAAAATCCACGGCGAAGGTGTAGAGTGTGTACCAAACACAAAAAACGAAATGAAACTATATGGGAAAGTAAGAAATGCCTTGTACCATTTCACGTTTCGGACTGTTTCGAGAGATACCACACTTTGCACGATTATTAATAAATAAATTTAATGTTTATATTTGTATAATTTTATGATCAATCGATGCTCTATATTCCCTTCAAAAAACTATAAAAAGTCTAGGTCGAAAATAAATTAGTTTAGAAAATATAAATCTTTTTCCGATTTCTTTGAAACATCGAACACTGCGTGACGCCTCCCAGCGAGTTACACCGAACCGTTCTGGTACACGCGACGGTGAATTTTTTGCCAGCGCAAGTGGTTAACGCCATATCCGCGAGAAAGAAAATCCGATTGATCGCTCCTTCGAGAAAACGCGTTCGCTTCGCGTTCTTAACGTATCCGTTTCTTAGCTAACCGCGAGGAAACCCATCAACGAAACGTCATGAGAGAACTACTCGCCCTCGTGACAGGTCGCAACGTTCGATTATCCCCGTTTCGAGACATCGAAGCGAGCGGCGCGTTGTAACCTTTTTTTTCTTAAGGCGAGATCCTTCGGTCCCCCGATTGAAAGAAACGCAGAAAATTCGATCGATCCGCAGCTAGCGCTTTCCTTTCGCAGAGGAAGATTCGAGAACGATAGCGAAGGAGTTGGAATCTCACGAGGAGGCGAGTCTACCGAAAGAGGCGTCCATCTTCTCGAGGGAGACGAACTCATCGAAAGACGCCTCGAACGCGAACAGCGGCGGTGGCGCAGTTGCCGTTAGCTTCAAGATCGGAGGAACGAAGATCCCGACGAAGTTGGCGCCGCTGAGGAAACTCGAGAGGCTCGACGGTACCAGGAAGAAAGACGTCAATGGTTCGGACAGGGTCCTGCTAAAACGAGAGAGCGACTCCAAATCGGAGACTCCGTTATCGGCCGACCGTGCTTCGAGGGACTATACCAACCTAAAGTTCCAAGACCCTAGGTTCTACGAGTGCCCGAAATTGTTGGAGGACGTAGGTGGCCTCGTGTCCACGCCTAAGCAGGAGCTGGACCTGACAGAGGTCCTCAAAAGATCGGAATCCCTGAGCCCGCGTCACGAGAAGGACTGGGAGCAGCTATCGAGCAAGTTCAGCTCGGAGGAGAACATGATCGACATCGACAAGCTGAGCGGCAGCACCTTGGCCAGGTCCGACAGGCCGGAGAAGTTCGACAAGGAGAAGCATCCGAGCCAGCTAGGCCAGCAGAAGGAACTGACGCTGAGCGGCGGCGGATCGATGTTCCTTAAGAGCAACAGAAGCAGGGACGCGACGCCGAGCCAGGACGGCAACAAGCTCGAGGAGTTCCGTACGTCGACGACGTTGAACGAGGAGATCGGCAGCGTGGTCGTCGATAGGCTAAAGTCGATCCTCCGAGAGAAGCAGACCGAAGACGGTGAGCGATCTCATTTTTCTCATCAACGATGACGCTAGTTCGTTGAGCTAAGTTCGAGCCTCGTTAGTTTCGTCTCTAGACTCTCGTGCTCTCGCGCTGATGCTATTCAACGCTCATTGCGTTGCGATCCTATACGAATAAGTTTACGTTGGAAAAATGTCATCGAACGCGATGAAAGATACCAAATCGAAGGTACTTGGGGAAACTACCTATCTTGATTAACCCCTCAAGCCGCTATTTAATATTTGGGGATTTAACTACTACGGTGGTATTTAAATTTGTCCAAATTATATGGTTCGAGCACTACCCTCGTTTAAGTGCTCTATCTCAAAAAGTTTATGAATCACGTCTACCAAATTTTAACATCTAATTATAGAGATACGTGTACGTCGAACCGGCTGGAGGGGTTAACACGTTCGCTACCAGCGCTTGAAAAGAAAATCCTTGCATCACAGCCCATGAAATTTTTTCTTTTGTTGATTCATAGGCCGTTACGACAGTTTCGGCTAAAAATGAGTGCAAGATATTGTTATAAAATAAAAAAGTAAAGACGTCGCATCTTTGCGGCGCTGATAGCGAACGTGTTAACGCGTTTCTTCTCGAGTCGTCCTTTCGTCTTTCGATCGAAATTCTCTGTACGTGGAAAAATTCTTTCTTTCTCGAAGCCGCGCTAGAAAGTCGAGAAACGGATAAATGTTGCCGAAGAAACGCGAATAAAGAGGGCGGTTAACCGTTGATGATCGGGCTTCATTGAAATCTTGATAGATGACAGGCCGTTAGAGGAGGAGCGTAAGAGCGTCCGTTTCGACTTGGAAAAGGAAACGGATATAAAGTTCACGTATTCCGGCTCCGAGGACGAGTGGGAATCGGAATCGGAAGAACAGAACGCAGCGGGAGTGCCGATGACGATCGTAAATCGACCTGCCAGCGGATCGAGTCTGACGTTGCTCCGTACGACGTCGCGAGATTTCGAGGATCTGGAGACGGACGGCAAGGAGGAGCAACAGCAACAACAACAGCAGTTCGAAGAGAAGGAGATTGGCAACGAGGGAAAGAGGATGTCACCGCATCCGGCAAAGTTGGAACCCTTGCCGAAGAGTACGAAGATCGTTGGGAAGCGATTTGTTGTACAGAACGTGTCCGAAAACGAGCATCGAAGTCAAATGGCGATGAGCAGGCGCACCAGCGACGGTAGCATCGACTTCGTGAGCAGTGGCAAGTTCGAGAACATCAAGAACATCGATTTGATCTCGAGGAGCGAGACGGACTCCAGTTTGGCCAAGAGCACGACGACGGACTCCTACGACGTTCGTAAGACCTCCGAGAAGAGCCGCAAATCGATCTTTCGATTGGGCAAGGATCGACGGCAGAGCTTGGAAGATAGCGGAGCGTTCGACGTCGCCAGGGCCAATCAGAAGCATCTCGAAGGTAACTCGCGGTATTACGGTAAAGCCAAGCTGGAATGCTCGAGAAGCTTCGAGGAGGCCAAGGCGAGGATGAGCAAGGAGCACGAGTTGGAAATCGAGGCTTTGAGGAAGGAATTCGATGCTAAGCTGGAGCGGACCAAGAAGGAGCTCGAGGAGAATTTCGTCGAGCAGAAGGTCGCTTTGCAAGAGGATCTCGGCGAGAGGCTGAACGAACTGAAGCGCGAGATGTCGGAAAAGGTTGGTATTCGATCTTTTACTCGTGGATTGGTACAAAATAAACAGCGTCGTTTTAACGATAAACCTTTGGAGATTTCTTGCGTTGGAGATGTCGCGTTGTCTATCGGTAACAACGACGCTGTTTATTTTCCGCGCGAATAAATAAATTATGTATTTATTGTTCTCGCGCGTGGTGTCAAGGAGGAAGAAGAGATCGAAAAGTTGATAGCAGAGATGGACGCGGCCAGACTGGAAAATCTACGGAAGGTCAAATCGGAATTGGAGGTCTGTTACGAGAAGGAGAGGCAAGAGATCGTGGAAAATTTAAAAGCGGAGATCGAGGAACGTAGACGAGAACTTCTGGAAATAAGAAGTCGCGAGATAGGAAAGCTGGAGGACGAGCACGAGCGTAATCTGAGCGAGGAAAAATTCGCTAAATTGAACGAGTTCGAATTGAACAAACAGCACGGTGAGAAGATCGAGGCTTTGAAGAAGGAATTAGACAAGGAGTTCGATGATCTGAGAACCGAGCTTCGAATACAGCAGAGAGAAAAGATCACCAAGATCACGGAAGATCACGAAAAGTGCCTAGCCGAGATACTGCGTGATTTTAGAATCGATGTGAGTACCTGACGATGCTGTTTATTGTCTTAGAATCGTAGAATCGTATATTTTCGTTATTAGATAAATGTCAATGATGCTTCCAAATCGATAAGAATCTCGGGAACGTACACGTTTCGGCATAGATATAAATCACGTTTATCGTTACAAATTGGGCTACGACGTACAAGACGCTTGGTCGGTAATCGAAGCGTACATAACGGGTACTTCCCTCTTCTCTCTAACAATTTCGTATTGTTGTATTTATCATTATTTTATAGTCCGTTATTCTTTATAAATGTGTACAATATTTTAATATCGAATGTGGTAGCTATAAGAGAGAATTTTATGGTATTGTTGTATATTGAAAGATTATATTATTTAGGAAACAATAAACTCTTACCTATTCACTACCAAATAATTGCTACTGTGACACATTCATACTCTTTTACCCAGTTAGCGACCTTTAGTCGGAAACACAGGCATACCGTCATATACCTACGTACGTACGTACATACATACATACGCGCACAAGTGCCATGAAACGAGAGGCCAGATTCGTTTAAACATCTCTCATTACGATCTTCTTATTTTTCCTACGAGCGACGCCTCTATTCGAAATTTATTCGGACACACTCATCAAGCTTCGCTCTAACGTTTCAACGAGACATTAACTTTCCCACGAGGGAAGCCTTCGTACACGATCCATGGAAAATATACGTAATCACGAATCAAAAATACATCGGTGGAATTTGAGAGTCTGCGACGCTTCGCCCATGATCCAAGCCAACGAGAAGACAAAGACCGGCGATGGATGGGGAGTTCCAATAACGTCGAGAGCAGCGGAATTCAAATTTACCTAACAAGAACAAACCAACGAATACTTCTTTTTAAAATAAATCGAACCACGACTGCGACAAAGTAGCAATTTTTTTTACAATATTTTTATTTACATTTTCTATCAAATCAAAGTCCAATAGAAACGTATACTCGTCAGCGCGTATCGCTCATTGATATTTCTCCGATCGGGCAGAAGTCGAAGCTTCGCTTGTCCGATCCTTGATATCTGCTTACTTCTGTCACAAAAATTCGTTTAACGTCCGACACAGACGAAATCGATGACGAGAGATGTTCGGACTGGTTTGCTTGTAAAGCGATTGTAAATCCTACGATGATCGACCCATCGAGGATGAAACTTCCATCGATCGAGGTGTATCCTATCGGGAAGACGGTCTTCGATGGGTCCGACCGTTCGAAGATTTTGATCAACGTACGACGCGGAAGTCGTCCAAGGAATGAAATCTTTGTTTTAAGCCATCGAACACAAGAAGGTAGAAGGGCGACGATTCTTTTCGTACGGTTTCAGGAGAGTCTAGCGCGTAAGATGTACAAGCAACGCTTGGAGGAGATACGAGCCGACTTCTCGCGCGACGTGGAGAAGGAGGCGAGAAAGCAGACCGAGCGGGCGCTGCAGCAGGAGAGCATCGATTTCGAGAAGATGCGATGCGAGATGCGCCTTTTGCAGGACAAGTACATGAAGCTGAAGGAGAAGTACATGAAGTTGAAGAACGAGGTGCGCTTCGCCGTGGAAAAGAGGAGCAAGAGGAAGGAGGGCAACGCTACGGCCTCGGAAACGGAGCGATCGAAAACCGAGAGGACCGAGTCGTCCGAGCAAAAGTGAGTCTCTCGTTTAACGCGCGCGTCTCCGCGCGTGCACCGATGTTTTACAGTAATTCTAGGTCGAAACGGACGTGTAACGACGCGACAAAATTGACCCGATTATTTTTCCTTCTCCCTGTCAACGAGAAAGGACGGACGAAGGATCGCCACTCGCGTATCCACGAAGAAACGCAACGTTTTTCAGCGAGCTCGAGCGAGGGTCGATTTTCACCCCTTTTCTATCGAATTACTGTCGGTTCCGTCGTGCATGACTTTACGTTTGGAGAGAAAGAGACTTTGAGTATTCTTAACCGTTCGTAGACTCCCATTTCCTCGGTGTAGAAATTCCAAGCCGACCAGTCGTACTGATAGAAACGAATGCCGTGTCACCTAGGACACGAAATATTTCGCGGAAGGTCTAGAAAATCGGCTGGCGACCATTTCTCTGTGACGTTTCTTCGCTCTTACGAACGCCATGCATGAAAAGATTAAGTTCCGCACGGTCGAACGATCGAATTAGCTTAGAATCGGCGATTTGGTAGATGCAACGCTTGTAAACTCATCGAGATCGGTCGAATTATTAACGGTCGGGTTAACAATCATCCTAGTTTCACAGAGTACCGACCGTTGACCTTAGGTTATCGAGCTCTTTTATTTTACTACTAATTTTTTTTTATTTACGAGCTAATTTTGTTTACGAATAACATTCAGCTCACTTGGAACGAATCGTAGCTCGAATCGCCATGCTGATCGACAAACGCTTACGTCGGTGACAAAAATATTGGCGATTACTCGATCGATAGAATCATCGCTATTAAGAAACGATATTCTTTCGCACAGACTGTTAAAAGTTTCGCTTTCACCTTGAGAAAATCGGCTCGAGGGAAGGTCGTTACGTTAAAAGTCGATCATCGTGACGATTCCAATCGCAATGTGCACCGTCATTTTCGATATCACTGTACCGCAAGTACCTTCACAGTCGAATAGTTAGTTTTATCAATGAAATCGATAATAAATTCCTCAAACGAGATGGTGCATGATAATAGTGTGACCTTTCGTTGCGGAAAAGTGATCAAACGAAACAAGAAGCGTAATGGCGCCTAACGCCTGACGGAAAGCGTCGAATCTCGATCGAGAGCTCGACGGCAGCCGATGTTCGCTTTTCCGCTAGAAAGGTTTCGGATTATTCTTCGCACTGGTAGCAGCCTGTGAAGGTGTTCTCTCACATCCATGCGATTCGCCCTAATATCTGGCTATAGGCCTTAAATCGTGCTCGCAGTACTCCAGTGAGGAACTCGCGTTCGAATTCGATCGCAAGCACGAAGCCGGTGGACGGTCAGAGCACGAAGCAGGATCATCATCATCATCAGCAACAACAGCAGCAGCAACAGCAGGGCCAAGGGCAGACCGAGACGAAGGATTCGAAGATCATGACGATGACGTCGACGACGACCATCGCTACGCCGACCAATAACGGCCTGTCATCGGGGTTTCAAAAGTTCACCGTCACCTCGGCAGACGCGAAAAGCGCCGCGAAGTTTGAATCCGACGATACCACGACCGCCAGCGAGACCAATGCCAACATGATGATGATGAAGAAGAAGATGATGAAGAAGAGCATCAGCAGGAAGGCCGCCAATAACAGTGGCGTTGCTGGTGGAAACGCGAAGCTCAACGCGACTACCGGTGCTACGAATGCCGCCGGCAACAATAATAACAATAATCTCGAGAATCCCGTAGAGAACATTAGGAAGCAGTTGGAGAAGCTAGAACGGCTCGGTGATCAATTACCGAGCAACGAAACGGCCTACACGCTTCGATATCCTTTCCAAGACAAAGGTGACCATTATCCTATCGATTATATCCTTTTACGTAATTTTGGAGCTAGCTCACGGATCGTCTCGTTTCTCGTCTGTTCAACGATCTCTCGAACGTTCGGGTTTGCAAAATTCTAGGATCGATCAATTATCTTTCGAATTTCTTACAGACGTGTTCGGTACCTCTTCGAACGATACGTTCTAACCGTTGCTATCGCGCCGTACGATTCTCTCGTCTCTTTTTGTCCTACGGAAGATCTTCGTTCTTGCTGTTAAAGGTCTTTAACAATTTTTTCGACGTTGCTCGTTCGAAAAACGGATTACGACGGTCCGACGCGTTTCTAACCAGGCTAAGTATGAACGAATGAATTATTCGCGACGTTTTTGCCACGCGATGGAATTCCATTTATCGTTTCTTCTTTTCCTTTTTTTTTTCTTTTTTTTTCTACCATAATACAATTTTCAAACCGATATTTTCTTTCCCCCTAGTTACGATTGATCGTATCTCTCCCAATTCATTGCTGTCATTCGGTATTTTCTGTCCATTGTTACATCTTTAGTCGTTCTTTGTCACAGCCTTCTTTATTATTTCTCTCCTAGGAATCTATACGCTTTACTTTGGTTAACGGCATATTGGCCCTTCGATTCGCTCGTAAGTGCACCATCTTTTCTCGTTTTATTTTTTTTTTTAGCTTTTACACGCAAATCCTTACTCGATCTACTTCGTCGCTTGTCACTTTTCCTTCCTCCGTTTTTCTCCTTTCTCTGGCTCTCTTCGCTTTCGACTTCTCCGCCCCGTACTGACGTTCTTACTCTTTCTCTTTCTAATTCTCCCGCTCTACCTTTTTCATCCACTTTCCCTCTCTCCCTCTCTCTCTCTCTCTCTCTCTCTCTCTCTCTCTCTCTCTCTCTCTCT
>JAITYT010000482.1:270656-283451 GCA_025433975.1 Liostenogaster flavolineata
TACAAACAAACAAAAAAATGACATCTGGTAACTGAGTTTTCACGGTTAATGTTTCTACTTCATAATAACAAAAAATATTTATCGTCGTTGACAACATACGTAGTTACAGCGATTCAAACGAAAGCTGCATCTTCGCTGCGTCTAGGCAGTCGACGCAGTCGCATCTCGTACGAGATATGTCGTCCTTCGCGTTTCTCGAAACTTTTTCAAACAACGATATATCGTTGTCTGGCACTAAAAGTGTTAATGCAGAGATTGATGAAATACCTACATCGACTATATTTATACTACCGAATATGACACCGATACTTGTGGTTGTAACCGTTGTCAAAACAAGAAATCGTACGGCCAGTTTTGCTTCATTCGCATATCTAAACCAATAAAATGAATTCTTTATTCTTTGATGAATTAAAAATTAATTAAATTAAATATCTTAATTCTACGCAACATACGTAAGACAAATACAAAAATACGTACTACGTAAAATCATAATCATAATCGTATTACGGAAAAGCATTCTTGATATTATCCGTTTACTAAAACGAGATAACATTTATAAATGTTATTTATAAATGTTAATTCAGTAAATAGTATCTTTTTGAGATCCAAATCTTTTCGATTACAGTTATGCGGATTAACAAGAATTATTATCATTATTATAAGATATCACTCATACCTTAAAGCTTCCCGATGCTCTTCGATGCACTGGTCGAACTGATCCTCGTTTTCAATTCTGCTTAATTTTGTCGCCACGACTTCAAACTTGGCTGCAACGTACCAAAGTAATAGTGCTATTTGACAATCAACCGTCATTCCTGCCGATACTTGAAGGCCCACTAAACCTTGATGCACGTAAATGACTTCCTTGATGGGATGACGATCCACGGAAAATGGATACTTCGCATCGGTAGGGAATGTTTGCGGTAAAAACAATGGACCACAAATAACAGCAACAGCGGCCATGTAACACCATATCGTGAAAGGCAATTGTACGTATTTAAAACTGTCGATGTAACGTTGAACGACATGCCTCTCGTAACTGTCGATCTTCTTACAGATATTCTCCATTTCGGAATACAAAATCTAAAATTGGTTCGTAAGCGCGTGCAAACTATTCTCGATTGAGATTCGAAAAGATATTATACGCGAGAAGGTCTTACACAAAAATTTGCAATTTTTGAATGGTCTTTATATAAATTAATACTAACGATATTGTACTAATATCATCAACCTTGCATTTTAACTGGAAAATATAGAATTACTATTATAGATTTATTATTGAAAGTGACAAATTATAAATAAAAATTCTAAAGAGAGATCGCGTTTGATATTCCGTCATACCGTAAAGTATTACAATATTACGAGGAAGAAGCTGGTACAAATTAATTCTCTTAACCCACATAAAATCCAATACAAACCATTATCGTCCCAATTCACTCGATTGTACCTACTTCAAATCGGCGACGTTGCATTCTACAAAGTACCATTTTGATGCTGGTCTGAGTGACCGCACAGGAGAAACATATGGATTTCGCCATAATTACAGGATCATCGACGTGTTCGCAAATCCCCCACAATAGTGGAAACAAAAGCAGCAGCGCACTAATGAAAAGTATATACCACAACACATCGAAGGCGAATCGGCGTGAACGTTCTGCGTTCAATGCGGGTGGCCACGAACAAGTCAAGAAAACGCTTATTTTTGTAAAGAGAATCGCCAACTCCGGAGTTAGCCTCGACTTCATCTCGTAGCACGTCAAGACCAGTAATTACCACGTAACTAGCTCTTGGTATCGTTGCCTCGTTACAAATCGAACAGAGAAAACTGTTACGAGTATTGCAATTATGGAACGATCGACAATTATAGGATTCTTCGTGCGGATATAAGGTCTTTCAAACTATACTCGAGAGTGGTTTTTCTTAGAAAGTCGTATATTTGCGTGCATTTTAATTGCATTCAAGAAACAGAATTTGCACGGCAATAATCAACGCCGTAATCGTTCGAAGTCAATATCAATTTCGTTCGGTATCCGTACACTTTGAATCGACAGTACGGTATACTCGCGCCAAGTAGACACTCGTTGAAAGCATTAATCAATCAATAATGTAAGGTCCGCACGATGAAGTATGTAATCGTGCGATATCAGCTTTCGCCACTTACGTTCTTCCCTTCCGTGAGAATAATGCCGGTTGTTAAATAACTCGATGAATACAGTGCAATCATGTGAAACATCGTTCTAAGCGTGAACCATATTCCATACATGGTCTTTTATAATTTATTACAGTTTTCCATGTAATTGTCGATCGATCGGGAGTACTATGAAGTAATATTTTTCTTGGTGATGCGAACACCATAAAAAAGGGAGAAAATACGTAGTAGAACGTGAATCGAAAGATTTCAAAAGTTGTACTCACAAATTTTAATAATTTTTTTCCCAAAAGTGTACAAAATTGTATTTAAATGTATGTGTTATTTTTTTAATTTATGATATTCACGTCATTGCAAATAATATGGATACCTTAACCTTCGATAACAGCTCTCATCGTTAAGAAATAAGACGATGTGGTATAAACGAACTTTAAAGAAAAATATATATATATTTTCTTTAATACTAAGAATAATTTAGAGCTAAAAGTAATTAAAACTTACATTCACGTAATATTTCAAAGACAAAGCGGGAAGTACTTTTCCCATGGATATCAGAAGTGGTATTTGACTCCTCTGCATTATGACGAGTACCATAAGACTCATCTCCTTCGGTTTCCCAATCCATGACGAACAATAAGCATACCAGGTAATTTTTGCGCTCTGTAAATTCAAATTAATAAGAGACAAAAAAAATAAAATTAGCAATTTTTAAGAAAGAAATTCTCTTTCATTTTTTTTTGTACGGCAAATAGATATATTTCGCAAATTCATTTTTTATGAAAGTTTGCATTAACATATATCAAGCTCCTTCACTTTTTTCCTAATTTCATAACTTTTCGTTTCCCTTACAGAACTGGCGTTCTTAATTTTATGAATGAACCCCCTATTATTACATTCTACGACAAGCGGAAGTCCCCTCGATACAAGGAACCTGCGATATACAAAAGTTTCCGTCACAAAAAGGTTGACCCAGACGATCGTAATTCAAACAATTATTTACATCATGCTTCCGAAAAAACAATAATCGTGACGTCGGCTGTCTTCCTCGTTAAATTTTAAAACTTACGCAAAATACAAAATTCTACCGTTTATCAATCGACTCACGTTTAATCCTTTCGCTGCTACAGGCAACTTTAATCGCTCGTCATAACTTTTCTCTACGTCGCTATAAGTCGTAATATATTACGCATATTATTCCGATAGAATACATTCACCACAACTTTTTAATAACGATCGATAAGCTTCGACTGCACTTTTGTATAACATAAAGTAGTTTTGAAATACTCTTGGAAAACGCATCTCGTTTTATCCTATTTTCGTTATTAAAAAACACTTATGTAAATAAAAAATGGCATCCAGTGACTGAATTTTAATAATTAATGTTTCTACTTCAAAATGATGTAAGAAATATGTATCATTGCCGCCAACATAAATAGCTACAGCTATTTAAACAAAAACTCCATTTTTACTACGGCTAGGCAGTCCATGAGTCCAGCATGGACACTAGCTTACAGCTATGCATATAGCTATTGAAGGATACGTACAATACATTAAAATATTAATATTTAGTCGTAAAAATAGATATCCTAAATTGTACATTCGTGATACCGGTCGTATACCTGTATAAATACCTACAATTTCCATTAAGTCGTCAGCAGGTTGAGCAGTAACGTAAAGTCTTGGATAAGCACTGACCACCATAAACGTAAATTCAAACATGATGATAAAAGATTGAACCTATTAAAATTTCTTCCATTGAATATATATTTATATTCTTTTCAATAATTGATAAAATACTTACATGAATTAAGGAAAAGGTCCCACAAATAATATTAAATCCCATCGCAATATTCGTCTTGAAAAGTAGATACCGCGCTACATTTTGAGTTTCTGCTATGAATCTAAGTATCAGAAGATTTTTTAATTCATTGGAAGCCTTCTTTTTAGCATCTTTCGTTTTTAACTGACAAGACCTCAGTACGACTTAAAGTGACTGACATTGAAATTACCTCATGACGCCACATAAAAATTCGCTTTGCTTACCTCATTATGTCTTTGTGCTTCTGAATACAAGCTTTAACGTAGCCTGCATCTTGAGCTTCTTGTAATTCCAATCCCAACATCTCTAACCTGGCAGAAGAATACCAAAACAACATTGCGATAGTAAAGTCTACGTTGAGACAGAGCGCGGTGTGAAAAACACCTAGTACTTCGTGAAAATATATAATGTATCTTATTCCGCGTGATTCCGTGGAAAACGGAAACCATGCGTCAGCCAAAAAATGCATATCCAATAAAAGAGGTCCAAGGCAAAAAAAGATAGCCGTCATGAAAAAGGACCACCCAATTAATACGGTAAACGTGCTATAGCGATCAACGTATTTCTGTAGAATGGCTTTCTCATCTTCATTTGAGTTTATGAAAAAATCCTTCATCTCCTCTAATAAGACCTAAAAAAATACGAAATTTTAAACACTTTTTATATCATCTTCACTCTTAACACTTTCGCAACGGGCGATAGCCGGACGAAACGTTCAGCTGAATATGGCATATAATTCCAAAAAGTCCGTGTCTGAGTGTAAGTTTACTTAGCTCCGTTCACTGAGCGAAAGCACTGATTTTTGAAAAGCTATAAAGCGAAAACAGCTAGCGCTAGCTAGTTCGTTTACAACTCAATAAAAAGAACAGTTCCTCGACTTTCCAACGCATTTAGAGCTGTTTTAATATATGCAGAATCGTGAGTTTTACAATCAAAAGTTGTAATGGTGCATCGCGCGAACTATTATGAAAAAAAACTTTGAAAGCATTTTTCTCCCATTTCTAGTTCTAAGTTCTTGCATCGCAAGGTGCACAGCCGCATCGAAAAGAGACTACGTAGTCAATTTGTACGACATAGGATTACGTTGCCCGTATTCAGCTAAAGAAATTGAAATTGCATAGAACTACGTTTCGCTTATTTCTCCTTTCCTATTAAGTTATTATATGACTTTTAAATGACGTAGAATTACGGTTACCATCGCGAACGTGTTAACATATAAACAATGTCTCTATTTTAAGCTTGATATTCAGAAAAATTTGATTTTTTAGTAATTCGCTTAGAAAGTAAGCAGATAGGTTTATTGACAATCAGGTTTATCTATAATTCGATAAGTGCGCGAGAAGGAAAATATATTATTATATCACTTTGTCATTACGCGCTTATACAATTTCTGAAACACTTCAATGGATTCATTTATAAATTACGAATAGATGTGTCGCAAAAGAAGACAATTTTTTTACCTGAAATCGATATCTGTTTAATCGACACAATATCATATCGAGGAGTGTCTCTATAGCAGCAGCCATCTCGCATAAGGACTTCATCATGACAACGGTGTTCTCACGATAGTGATAAGCACCGTAAATCAATGACAGAAGCAGTCCGATGACGTTGATCACACCAATCAACCAAATGAAATCTCGTACTACGAGCTGCACCCTGCTACTCTTTCGATTTGGCGGCCAAGTATTTGCCAATGTACCACAAACTTCAAATGCGCGAAACAGATGCAACGTTTTTAAACGAATGAAAGGCATTATTAAAATTTACATAGAAATGTAAGACAAACTTTTTCATTCGAGGGAATGTAAAAAAAAAGAGTTCCTTCTTTAACGTCACGATATTCGTCTTCACTTAGTGGAAAGTGAAGCAGCGCTTTATAATGCAGAAGATTCTCGTTCAAATAGAGTGCAAGTACGAATCGATACAATGCATTAATTTTTACTTGAGACACGATACCGCCTGCGAATGCTAATTAACGCTGGCATGACGATTCTTCCCAGTATATAAAACGCTTTCAGTACACTTCCACTCTATAAGTATATCATTTTTAATTTATAAGTCTACCAACCATCCATGCTCATTAAACTTTACACTCAAAATATCGAATAGTTAACATTAATTATTGAAATTGTTCCTACTTACTTTGTAGCATACTTAAGATTGTACGTTTGCACAGAGTAAAAATGTCATTTCGTTTCACCGTGTTTGCTAATAAAATGCAATTGTTGAACACTTTTTCAGATAAATGTATCAATTTTAAAAAAAAGGAATAATTGAATAGTAACGAATATGAAAAGTTTTTACGACAGTGAAATACCTTACATAGTTGTGGATGGAACGACTTATTTAGATACAAAATAATGGTGAATTTATACAAATCGATAGTACATTAATCTTTAATCAGAACACAATAGACTGTACGAAGCCAATTAACGTTGGCGTGATGAATCCTCGAATGAAACATCTGCAATACTCCCACATGATAAGTATTAACTGTAATTAATAAGAATTTTCAACGTTCCTGACAAGATTCTTAATTATATCTTGAAATTATCTTTACTCTCTATTTAAAATTCCTTATAAAGTTTATCGTCTATTAACACTTGATTAACAACATATATAACATTACTGCAAAATCATTAGAAAGCAAATATTCTTAGAATTTATTTATAATTTGCATAGTACATAATTAACATGAATTTTACCGAAATAATACTAGCTATAGACTGTTTATTACATTTATTATATCGCAACAATTATGTAAGAAATGTAATTTGACCAATTGACAAATGTCATAACATTACAATATCACAGCTTCTATACTTTATTTCCCAACTTTATTTATTTTCCTTATAAATAAAATCGTCATCCTCGTAAATAAAAGTTGCATCTAACATCAATTGTGCCAGATGGTAATTAGAGTGAGTTTCGGGTAAACATCTCAATATTTTCTTAATTAATTCTACCGTGTCATTATTACGACAGTTTGTAAAAATCAATTCTGGTAAATTCTGAAAAAATATATTTAATATAAATAATAATAATAATAATAATTTGTTATTATTTCTATTTATTATAATAATCTTACCAAACTTTCCAGGTATTTAATAAGAGTCGTACTTATTCGTGAAACTTCTTCTAAAAGATCTGGTGCTTTTGAAAGATATGCTATCATTCTTCTACCAGCGATTGGTAATAGATTTATTCCTAAACGCTCGATGTCATTTACGGCGGGAACAATCTGTGTAAATGCGAGAACAATGAGTATAAACGAGTTTAAGTATATTTAATATGTATAAATGTCTATAATTTGTTTATATGTGCTGAAAACAAAATCGTAAAATACAAACCTCATCTGCCAATCTATCAAAACCATTAATATATAATTGACAAACTTGATGAATTCGTAATTCATCATTATTTATTTTCCACATAGATGCTAATGTTTGACACCTACTCATCCACACTACAGCTTGCATAGAGCTTAGTGTTTTTCCATCGGTTGTTTCTTGATGAATAAATTCCATAGATGCTGTAATTACTCGAAATAGAAATTCTGTCCGTAAAGCATCCCTTTTATCATCCTGGTACCAAGTGAACACTGCTTTATCCGTCATATCTTGAAAGAGGTAAGGATGTACCTACCCAAAACAAAAAATCTTCATTAAAACGAATATAATATTCCAAATGCAAAATACTTACCACTGATTCAAATAAATTATTTAATGGCTTTGATACTTTCAAATTAAACTGTGCCATCATATGCAAAACATTTGCCACTTGTAAGTGTAACAGAATTAAATCATACCACGCAGGTATTTGAGAAATAGCTAATGCAGCAAATGGTTGTGGCGCAGATGCGTGTCCTTCCCATAATTCTTCAGATTTTATTACTTTATTTGTCATCGCTTCGAGTAATTCAACCTGTTTTTTAAAATAATAGTTTAAATTTATCATTAATAATATATATCTGCAAATGTTAACATTAATGTTTATACGCCTCACTCTTACATCGATAAATATCTCAAAAAATGTAACACAATATTGTAGGAATGTAATTAGTTGTATATCAGAAATTCCAATATCTTGCATGCACAATCGTTCTTTTGGTAATTTTCCAAGTTTATTCATAAGCTTCGCGGCTGATTCCATTCTTTTTTTAATATGCAGTGTCCATAAAAGGCAGCACACACCTAATTGATTATAAAAAATTTACTAACCATTTATCCACCAATATCTACTAACTTTATATTTGATATCGAAGTATAATTATGTTTCAAGCATTTAGTAAATACACCTAATCACTCACCGTGTCTCATATGTTTCATAGGTATCAGTCGTAATACATTTAAAAGTGCATTAAGAGCTTCTAATTGAGAAACATTTCTATTCCACGACATAGTATATTCCCAGCATAAATTAGCAAGTAATACACTACTCGTTAAACTATATGGAAAGTGGCGCTTCAATAATGATATTTTTTCTAAAAGTTATAAAAAAAATCACTCACAACATGTTTTTTAATTAACACCAAACGTAAATATAAAATGTATCTTACCTAATACCCACGATTGTGCGGTTGAATCGGTTCTCATCTCTTGCCCAATCTCTACGGACAACGAAAGAAGTGCAGTTTTATTTTGTTCGGACATATCCATAGCAGATGCTTCATCTAACGAATCAGAAACTACTAAAGGATCCATTGTTAATTGAATCTGTTCAAATTCGACATCTGTAGTGTCTATTAATTGTGCTGGATGGATACCTGTTGAGCTTAGCCATTTTGCTACAATTTCTGATACTGCGCCTAATGTAGTAAGTAGTGAAAAATAAAAATAAAATTCAAGAAAGTCTTACAGAAAATATCATACCTTTTCCTTTAGAAAGAAGCAACCCTAACGAAATGTCGCATGCTTCGAATGGTAGTGCAAAAAAATCAGTTGTATGATCCATTGGAGGGTGTTGCCTAAAATAAAATGTTTGTAAAACAATAATAATATTTGATAAATTATAAGTCCTTATAAGTATTCTAACGTGATCATTACCTTACAATAATATCCAAAATTGTAACATCTTCAAGATTTCCTATTAGTAAAGTAAATTGACATGTATCTTTACTAACGTTTTCCCATTCTCCTATTGAATTATGAACTTCATCTTCTGGCAATAAGTTTATTTGTTTTTCGTTACGGTCTTCCACCATCGATAAATCATTACCATTGTTTTGATCATCTTCCTCATTACCATTATTGTCTTGCTCTTTGACATTGTACATCTTTTCCTTGTACTTTTCGAAAGTCATAACGACAGCTCTACATGCTAAAGCAGCAGTAAATGCATTGAATGGTTTTGTAGATTCTGTTAATATAGTACATACATTCTTCCACCATTCAGAGAATTCATTATACTCTGCAGATATTTCTTCTATACCTGTTAGAACAAATATTATTTTAACATATATACAAATATGCAACATTAGTACATTAATACATATATCATCGTATAGATAACTCGTCTATAACTACCTTTTAAGTTCTAAATTTAAAACTTACTGTTCAAGGAACAAATGGCATACAATAATTGTGTAAACAATTTCAATTCCACTTCTAAATGCTCGCATTCATTTCTATGCATCCAATAAATTAATGCAAACTCCATAAGGACAAAAGGTTTTATATTACTATCCATAGCAACTTTTTTCCAAATAACAATGGAATTACTTGAATGTAGAAGGTCTTCAAAAATCAACATAGCTATAATAAATGCACGAATTAATCGCTTTTCTCAATTGTGTTTATTTATAAATACTTACAAATTTGTATTTTTCTTTCTAGTTTAATATCTTTTTGCAATCCTATTGATCCTGTTGTACCTAATTCAAAACACGACAAAAAATCTAAAAACACTCTTTTTTCTATCTCAAATTTTACTTTAGTTTTGGATGTAATGTTTTCAGATTGAAAGTTACATATAGTCTTAAATAGTTTTAAGACTCTATGTATCTCACGTTCGGATGTCAATAAAGCTGCAGCTAAAACTTTAGCATTCGGAATCTCATTATCGGATACAATATTTTTCTTTGGACAAGTAGCAGATCGAGAACTAATATCTTTATAAAATGTGATTATCTGTCGTAAATGATTTACCAAGAGATAGAGCATTTTTGCAGCAGGCTCTAACATTTTTGTTTCTGAAATAAACATAATGTTAATAATGAATTGACGTATTGATTTATATCATGGAAAAAATAAAATAATTTACCACAACGATCGAGAGCTTCAATGAAATAGTTTGCAGCTGCCAATAAGGCATTAGATGTAATATTTTTATCTATCATTAACATTTCCATTGTTTGCACTTTGACGTCACTTGTTTGTATATCTGCGCAAATATTTCTAACTTCCGTAATTAATTTTTCATCGTCAAATTCTTCTTCTCGTAAAAAAGTTCGCAATTTTCTAAGAAGATGTATATCACGGGCTTTCTTCCCATTCTTACTACTAAGGGCAAAATGAAATGGAACGATAATTTCTTTAAGTCCTCCAAGTGGATCCATAAATATGCATGAATATTGTGCACTATTTTTTTTTAAAGCCGTATGATCACTTATACCCAATAAACCATAATTTATGTACAATAATCTATAATAAATATCAGAAACATGATATAAGTTTCACATTTCCTTTTTAAATAATAATCGATATAAAGAAATATATATTTCCAACCTTCCATTTTTGCTGGCAGTAAAAGTAGTAATTTTAGGACCATGTTGAATTCCCCATATGTCTATAACACCTTTTCTTGGAGCATAGATAACTAGAAATAATGCGCTGCGCATATGTGACGTTTGCATAGATTTACTCTGATTTTTGTGCATTCCTCGATATCTTTCTTCCGTAGCCTCGATCCATCCACACTGCGCGTCACGATATCCTTTCCACATTCTTATGGCCACACCACGTCTATTATCTACCAATGTTACTCTGCCCATGATATCTGATACCACTGATAAACGTTTATTGGGACTAGAAACTATACAATCCCCTTCCCTCATAATGTCGCTCAAAGTAAATCGACAGCTCATAATTTCAGCAGGATCAGTCACAGCCCCTTTCGAAATTTCATTCAATAATGGAATTTTTGAATTACCACGAAACCAACTGATAAACAAAAAATTATTTCTTTATTTAAGAAGAAAGAATTCACGTATTATATATATTTGTTATCCGATACTCACGGTACAGCTGTTCCAATGGCATTCGCTAATTTACTGGCCACCGCAATAGCTACATCAGATAAAACAGGACCAGAACCTCCTTCTATTGTATAATGAAAACCAATAAATGGTCGTTTTCCAGTTGCTATTACCAAATTATTTTGTGGGGCACTAGATCTGTATGATGCATTATATCCACCACAAATAGAAATAGTCATTAAATGATCAAAGCTATTTACTGAAGTTGTACCAATTACCTCTACATCATTTATAACGTCTTGATTTCTAAATCCCCACTTTTTGTATATCAGATTCGTAATAGGAGATACATCATTGCACTTGGCTTGTACTGAAGTTAAAATCAAATTGAAAAACAAGAAACGTATTGAAGGACAGATACGTTAAATTATAATGTTATATACCTCTTGCTAAGTGATTTCTATAAGCTCGTAAGGTTGAAAATAATTGGAAACCTTGCAATATACATATAATACTACTATAAATTACATGAATTTCTTCCATTGACTTTTTATCATTTGCGTGTCTGTACAATGAATAAGATTGACATTTCAGTCCTAAAATTGGCTCATTATGAAGTTGCTGTACCAATAGCAATGCACCTGTCTTTGTAAGCGAAGAAATAAATAGTAAAAAGGTATTTTAACCAAACATTTTAAAAAGATTTTAAAGACTCACTTCGGTATAAAATCTAAGGACACCAGTATTAAATCCAACAGCTATACAAGTCCAGTCAGGACCACTACCTGCGGTTACTTTACCTAATGATAGTAAAGGTAAGCATAAAACTGCCGTTACCCACTCACTGGAAAACATTTATAACGTACAAATCAATTTCTAAATTATCATTTGAGGAACTAATTATTACTACAAAAATAAACTGTAGATTATTTACTTTTGTTCTTCTGTAATTATTCCGTTCCATGCAATGTGAAATTTATTTTTTACTTCGCTAGGCTCTTGTGAATCCCATTTTGCTGCAAATAATTAATAATTATTAAGAATACTAAAATCATGTTATATATTATTATTATTATTCGCATTTTAGTTTCATTAAAACATCTTTCTATTACAGAATTTAAAAAAAATTCATGGTGATTTATGAATATTAATAAGAGAAAGATATTTTGTTATTAAGAGATGTTGGAAATGAGGTATTTCATAGAAGTGAAAGAAAGCTATTAAAGTTGTGTAATTGTAATAAAATCTTGTTATATAATCTTATAAAGGTTTTAAAAATATCTACTCGTCGTACTTACAAACAAGTATGATCATTTTTGTATTCCATGCCATTACGAGAACATCTCCCGCAGATGATAGAGAAACAAGACAATCTTGAAGGGGTAACTCATGGCATGGCACATGTTCAACTAGAAAATGGAAAGATAATAAATTTTATAGTTTTAGTTCTTGTTTACGATACTTGCATGTACATGTGTATACGTGCAAGCAAATCCAAATACACATGTAGTAATTGTTTAATTTATATCAAGGATAATAATAGGTATAATTTATATTAAGAATAATAATAATAATAATAATAATAATAATAATAATAATAATAATAATAATAATAATAATAATAATAAT
>JAITYT010000482.1:291779-311907 GCA_025433975.1 Liostenogaster flavolineata
GCAAACAACAACTTAAGTCCATCGAAAATCTAAACATATATTGATACTATAAATAATTTTTTGTTTTAATACTATCATATTTTAAATATAACAATATAACTTAATAGACACTTAAAACAAAAAATTGGTTACTTTCAATTTCTTATGTAATACACTGAAACAAAACATTAATATTTCTAATAAAATATAAAACGTGGAGACGACGACACTGATTTATGCATTTAGAAATGTTAGGTTATAAACAAACTGTAAGTATCAGTACTAATGGTAAATTATTTTGCATAAAATAGTATCGTCACAGCAGGCTTTTAAAATAACATAAATGTCCTAGATGAATGTGTTTTTATCTGCGCGAAGTTGCATTACAACACCATTATAGTGCAACATAATAAAGTGGCATTATATTGTAATATTATAATGTGATTTTTCTGTGTATATGATCTGCCCGAAAATATGAAGTGGTATCTTGTAAATGAATTTAAGTGCGACATTAGCATTTGTGTAGACTGCTTTGTTTAATTTGTTGTATATCTAAATTCACAAATTAGATTATAAAAATTTACACAAACACAGCAATTTTTAAGTTAATTACGTTCTTCATATTATTCTAACTAATAGAAGCTGTCACGTGTCAATAAACTAAGAGAAGATACTTGTTAAATTTATAATGATAGATCAATTCGTAAGATGCTTCTTTCCACCTAATATGCATAATTATATAAAAATACAACTTTTTTATTCTTATCCTCCAAATTTATTTAATATTGGGGCCATTATATCGAAAATATTTTGTCTATTATTATTCAAGTAATTTCATAGTATATGTAAGAATAATAATTTAAATTACGTTTACGGTTTTGTTTTACGTTATAAATATGTAAAAAATATATTTAAATAATCATTAAAAATGCTTGGAAATAATTTTCAACAAGACAAATGGTTTCTACGACAAATATATAAATATCGTTAGTTAGGTTTCCAAACTAAATGTAAAAATATCTATGATCTTTTTCATTGAATATTCGCAAATAGAAAGAAAAGTTAAAATATTTTCTATAAGCCCCATTCCCTTTTTATAATGTGATATAAAGCTGTATAAAGTAAGTACCTTCAACAAATCTTTTAATCTCTGTATGCCTCTTACATAATCCAATATGCCTTACAATATTGGGATAAGATTGAAATATTGCATCAGTATCTAGCAAATATTCCAAATTTTTGGGGAAAATTATAATTCTTTCTTGTTTTGGCTATAATTAATGATAAATGTAACTTGTCTTGGAAATTTTTAAACTTGAGAAAAGGTACATGCTTAATACTAGAAAGTAATATATAAATCTTTATTGAGAACATTATTGAATCCATGTCAATATTTTCTTTGATATTCACGAACAAAATATTTGCATAACAAGTTTTAAATAAATTTAAACATACAATTACGATTTAATAAAAGAAGTTTTTTATTTACAATTTATGTCGCAAAATTATATTGTATATTGAAATGTGCTATATATGACTAATATCAATGAGATATTTATTATTCATATATTTCATCATGGTGAGTGAAGTTGGAATTATAACATAGATAGATCAAAATACTTCTGTTGCATTTTAAAAGTAGTATCAATATTTTCTCTTATACAAGGGAATTAAAAAGTAGCTTTGCTCAAAACTCTGAAGCCATTACATTTGATACCATGCGATTCAGATGTTAAGCTAGGCCACTGATTACTATAAGAAAAGATTTAAAAAAACTCATCATTGTGTTCTATTGGTTTTTTATATAAGCTGTATTTATTTGCAGCTATTATCTTTTATGAAAAATGTATCTCTATGTATCTATAAAGAAACAGTACTTTTGGAAAGATACGAGAAACTAAAAAATATGCTCTGTTATACAGAATTAAATAAATTACACAAACGTTGTAACAAATTTTTGCATTCTAATTAAATTGAAATAATTTTATAAATTAATTTTTTATTGCATATCTACTTTACTGTAAGTACAATTTCAGTTCATTACAATTACTTCTAACAGTAAATAAATACAGCCATATATATTAGACCTGTGTTAAGAATTGTACTATAAAATTTATTCTTTTGCCTAAAGAATCTATCATCATGCAAAGAAGTAGAAAATTTGCAACTGTAAGCATAAAAACAGAATCATTCTTTTACAGTTGGTATTTTCCACAGTGTAATGAATGATTTTATAAATATTAACATGTTAATACAGTTTAAAATATAAGTATAAGAGAGTACAATACTGTATGGTTCTCTTCTGTACAGTAGTATACACGCATTTTAATTGTGTGCATTATATGTCACAATAATTCCTGTACTCTGCAACAAGAAGCAAATTAATATTTTTAATATGTTATGTGGATTATTCTAATTTGTGCTTAAGGCACTGTTCAACATTAAAAAATATTTATTATTCAATTATTTTTATTAAAGCATTCATTTATGTCAATTGTTTAAAAAAATAATTCAATAGGGACCTTGCTTTCTACATAACCTAATTTAGCTTAAAAATGCATTAGAAAATGGATCTTGTAAGAAATTGAGTCGACTTTAGTATAAGTTATCAAGGGCCGTGTGGCATAATAAGTACAGAGTACGTAATTATCGTATGGAATGTCATGCGTGTTTAAACGAATGAATGTATATAAATTAAGAATTCTATCGGTTACTCATAATAGTGACAAAGTATGTAAAGAGTTTAATAATACTTACTAATAAAATAAAAAATACTGCTGTAATTATAATTTCTACCTGTAACAATTTTTTCATCATATTTTTTAATAATTGTAATATTTATATAGTGCCGATTGAAATCAGTCAATTGAATATCATTTTCTAGAATTGTACTTCAAATTTTGTTAAAATGTAAAAACTGTACATACATTAATCACGTATTGATCTTGTAAGAATTCTTATTATAATGTGCATTAAATTAGAAATTTCATTCGGGTGATGTATAAATTACTTACTAATTCTATTTCGAGTAGATTAGAATATACTTGTTCTGTATTTGTAAATAATTTTCATAAAATCTGAAGTGTATATATTGAATGCGATATTATAATTATATTATTTTCAAGCTTTCATAGATTTTTGTTATTCTTTTTACTTACGTTCATCGTTATAATACAGCACTTACAGTATCATATGTGACTTTCAACATTTATATTGCTGATACAAATTTTGCTTCTGCTTTATGTTTCGAGAAACGTAAAACTAACTTTGAATAATAAAATATATGAAATCTATACATTAGAATGATTCGTTACATTTTCATAAATTATTGCAACTCGCTACAAATAAATTTATAAAAATAAATGTCAACTTTTCACTTAAAAAAATATGTTTTATGATCTTTTTATAATAAATATTTAAATAAATCGCAATTTATATTTTAATAGATAGATAAAAAAACAAACGTTTGAATTTCTTTCAATAAGATTTATACTCTTAAAAAACATTTGTGACATTTGGCATTTAAAATGGATGTTTGTCTTGTAAGATATTATGAAGAAGTGTTCTTTAAATCATAATGGTATTACAGTCAATGAATTGAAGTATTGATTATTATTATATATTCCCATTATATACTTGTTTGTTATAATATAATATATCGTTACAAAAGTTTTAATCTATCACGCTATATTATAATAACTATATAAATTTAAATTTAATTTTATACAATAGTCAGGTACTCTGAAGCAAGTTGCATTGGATCGACATGATAAGAAGTAACAAGACGAACTTTTTGGCCATCTTGAGTTGTAAATTCTATTTCCTGTTGATCATTTGCTATATCTGCTTGTTCTTCGCCTCCCATTTGGTTTATTGTTGCAACAGTTGTCGCATCTGTATCTTCGTCCTAAATATTAATTTAAAAGAAGCATGTTTTTCACGTTTGAAAAATATATTCAATTTTTGTAAAATGTACAAAGCGTAAATATATTATACTGTTAGGCATATAATAATTATGATTAGAATTAATTAATATTTCTGCAGTTATATATATATATACACACAATAATGGATTAATATGTTATTATATTTACCTCTAATGCTTTAACAATTGCCTCTGCATCCGATTGCATAGTAGATACTGTATTGGTCTTAGTCGTTTCATTCATCGTATCAGTAACAGTTCCCATATCACTATCTTGATTTACATGTACACTTAAAGAACCTGCCAATGCTTGTGTAAGTACTCCAGAATGAACTCTTATTGTCTGTCCATCATTTAGCTGACTAACAAATTGTCCTTGTGAAAGCAATTGTCGTGCATCTTGTATAGAGAGTGGAATGGGATTGCCTTCTTCATCTGTGATCTGTAAAATCCAAAATTTATGCTCTTTCGATGTTTATTAATATTCTATGCCAAGCTAATAAGAAATGTGATCGCATTCATTTCACCTGCAGTTGCAAATCTGTCTCCGATAATTCCATATCCATTCTTTCCTGCGGTGTATTGTTTGTATCACTTTGAGTTTGCTCAGTTATTATTTCATCATTTTCCACATCTAAACGTGGCAAAGATTGATTTGCGGTAGTCGTAATTCCTTCTTTTTCTCGTATTACACTAGCATCGACTATTTATATATAAATAAACAAAATTATACGTTATACGGCAATTACTTCAAATTTTTATTATAAAATATTGGAAATTCTAATAATACCAAAATGTAATGTCCTTGACTGATTAGGATCATCAGGATCTTGATAGGAAACATAAATGATCTGTTGTATTCCTTCGCCTGATGTTTCATCTGTAGTAATAACTTGAGTCATTTGATTACTAAGTGAATTTTCATCCCCTTCTTGAGAATTTGGAAGTATCTGCCAAACTTCGCCAATCGCAGGGCCTTCCGACATTTCACCCACTGCTAAAACTTTGTTTCCTCTATGTACCTGTAGGTTAAATTCATCTATAACCTCCAACTTAACAGTAGATTTTATGAGTAATTCTTAGCAAAGATTTAGTTTACCTTTTTATGTTTTGTTAAATTAGAACAATCTGCGAATGCTTTTCCACACACATCGCAAGAATATGGTTTTTCACCTACAAAATACAATTATTATTAAAATATTTCGTTATAAATATTCGAAGGCAAATAGATATAAGGCAGTATCATAATATAAGTATTGCAGTACAATAATATAAATCTTGCCTGTGTGCAAACGAAGATGCTTTTTTAAAGCCCATTGTTCTGTAAAACCTCGATTACAGTGAGCACATTGAAAAGGTCGTTCCCCTTTGTGTCTTCGTACATGACACTTCCAAGTATCTTTGTGTAAAAAACATTTAGCACAAAATTCACATTTCCATGGACGCTCACCAGTATGTCGTTTAACATGCAACTTAAACTGTGACGAAGTAGTGAACTTGCGTCCGCAATAATCACAACAATATGGCTTTTCACCCGTATGAATACGCATATGTTCTTGTAAATTACCATTTTGTGAAAAACTTTTGTGACAAACTTCACACGTATACGGCTTGTGGCCAGTATGCCATCTAAAAAATAATACAAGTAAATATTACATTATACTTCAAATCAAATAATAATGACACAATTTAACATTAAAGATCACCTATAATGGAGTGTGAGACTAGTTTTATGAGCAAATTGTTGCCCACATATTTCGCAAAAATATTTTTTTTCTCCAGTGTGTGTAGACTGATGGTTAATGAGATTTGCTTTTGTTTTAAAACTTGCATTGCATGACTTGCAAACGTAAGGACGATCGTCCGAATGCACAAGTTGATGACGTTGTAATAATTGCTTATGCTTAAAACTTTTTCCGCATTTATTACAAACGAATCGACGACCATTATTATGTTCAGCTTCTTTATGATAAACAACAGAGCTAGGATGATTTAGTACTTTTCCACAAACATCGCATGGATATCCTTTATCGGATTTACTTCCCTGAAGATAAAACGAACTTATATGTATATAATATTATAATTCTTATAAATACATTTACATGTAACTCGCTAATTATAATACTTTTCTTTGAAATTAATGAAAAGATCGTGTGTGAACATACCTCGTGTGTTAACATGTGTCCTTTCAAATTTGTTTGATGCGAAAAGTTTTTATTACATACGCTACACGTAAATGGTTTTACACCTTCGTGAGCTACTTTTGCATGTAAATCATATGTCTCCTTCGTTTCAAACTGCTTATCACATTGTTCGCATATAAAATTCTGTTCATTATCTATAACAGTGTTAGCATTTGAAACTTGTACAGTATCATTTACATCCTCTTTAGTAAGTATAGTGGTTGGCGGCTCGTCTACGATACTCGTATTCACATGTTCATGTTCTGAACTTTGAACATTATCAAGCTGCTCGATATTTTCAGTAATACCACCACCCGTATGTTGAGTTATTTTTTGATGAAGTGTAAAATTATCTTTATTCGTAAAAAGTTTTTTACACTCTATACATTCATATTTTACTCCTTTATGGAAACTTCTATAATATATAATAATTTAAAGTTTCAGCTTTTATATATCGACATATATAATACTTAATTATTAATGTATTTATTACACTTACTTGTGAATTATATATCTACTGCGCTGGAGAAAACCTCTACCACACAATTGACAAGTAAATTTATTTTTTCTACGACGTAATTTTGGTCTTCCGCGTCCTCTACCACGATTCACGATCACTAATTCTCCTAAATCCTTTCCTTCTTCAGTTTCTAAATGACCAATTATTTCTGTAAAATATATTTAAAAAATTATAACAGTAAATATTATATTTGTTTTTGTAATGGTATCATAAAAGTAAAATTAAAAGGTATATTTTTAATAATTAAAAAGAATGTATCATTTATATAAGTTTGATAATTTAAACTTACCTTCTTGACCATCTGGAGTAGATACATTTAATCGTTCTTCTCTGTCTTCGATGTTCTCAGATTCTTCGTCATCTTCTTCATCTATAACACCTTCTTCTTTAAAGATTCTTTCTAATTCTTTACCTTGGACAGCTTCCATGAATCTATACACGATTAAAAGTAATATATATATACATATATATTCGCGTATTTATATATCACTTTATCATTTATTGAGCAATTACCTTTTAGGAACTTTTCGTTTTCTACGGCGCCTTCCATCGCCATCTATTTCTTCAACTTCTTCCTCTTGTTTATCTTCCTCACCTTGACTCACTCCTTCTGTGCATTCGTCTTTTCCTGAAAACTAAGAAATTTTCTTGTATAGATAGCACAAAAATATTAATTAATAATATTAGATCGTGTAATATGAAATGTCGGATTGTTCAAAAGAAAAGAAAAATTGATTTTTAAATTCAAATAAATATTTTTCCAATCAAAATCACTTCAGCCATCAATTCGCGATTGATAAGAAATCCGACATTTCATATTACACAACCTAAATTATAATAATTATCGCTTACTTTAGATTCAACTTCTGGATGAACCTTTGGTGGTCGGCCTCTTTTTCTCCTTGGTTTATTTAAACCTTCCATTTGCAAACTCATTTCATGTTCAGCACTGTATAGAGAGCCGTCAGGCATTACTGCAAAAAACAATTTTTTCTTTTTAAACAGTTACAATAAAATTATTATAATTTAAATATAATTAAAAGCAGGTTTACTTTTAATAATTATTTGTTTTTCAAATTGATCATCTTCGTTAACTTCCGCAACATTGTCTAACTCAGGTGTTTCTGTCGATAGCTCTGTATTTTGTCGCTCAGTACGAATACGTTCTCTTTCTGCTTTTCGTTGTGACTCTACCTGATGCTTCCACATTTCGCGAATTTTTCGTTGACCATCCACCACCAAATCGAAAAATTGTATAGAAGCTTGCAACTGGATATTACAACCAGGGCAGATTGTTCTAGGTAATTTGCCCTCATCTTGAACCTAAAAATATTTAAAAGACATAAAAACAGTTATAATAATATACTTTTATTAAGTATATCAATAGTAGTGTATATAAATATATATACACACATTGTATATATTGCATTCTACTTATACTGTAGATAAGAATATTATTTCATTTAAATATTTATATGTCAAATTCAAAGTGTAAATTATATGACTTTAAATGCAATAATAATGATACAAAGGGATACATTTTATTTAATATAAAGAACTTGTATAAATCACAAGATAAATGTTATAATTCTGATTTTAAAATCTTATACAATAAAATAACAAATATTGTTCATTAGTAACATGGCAATGTATTTAAAACGTGAAAAATGAAAAACGAAAATTACAATACTGTGATGTACTTTGATTCGTTGTAAGCTATTGAACTTCACTGAAGCAAATGCATTTATATTTTAAGAATAATAATTGTATCACGTTTGATGTACTTTGTTTGGTGAAAAGATGAAAATAAAATAAACAATCATACACCAAAATCTTCCTGATAAACACACCGAAGTACTTATTACAATGGTGATGTAAGAAAAAAAGGTAAGTAAGTTTCAAGAGCAGATACTTTTTACCTAGAAATCATTAAATTTATATAACTATCATATATTAATTAACTATAAAATGATTATGAACATTTGATCTGTGTAGTAGGTAGTTCAACTTATATGCATAATGAAAACTAGTGGAGCCCCCATATGGATCATGTAGTGAGCAGTAGGAAGTCAAGTTGGCATCTGATATTTTACATATTTAAAAAGTTTTCGTACCTTTAATGGTAAATAGCGATTCACCATAGAACTTAAATCAGGATCGTCACTATCAGCGGCGTATAATAATTCTCCATTGCCATTATTCTCTGCACATAGCCGACAAATAGTGGAGTCATAAAGACAAACCTCCGCCATGATTGTGGAAAAATGAGTACTAATATAAAAGAGTATTCGAATCCAATTTATTAGATAGAGAAATAGGCAATTTTATGAAATTGTCGTAACATATTACTTTTTCTTGTAGAATAAGTATTTATATGCATCGATTAGTTCTAATCCTTCAATGTATTAAAAAAAATATCGCGGCGTTCAAATTCATCAATAAACGTGCTGCTGTGTGCCGTACACATGAAGAGGTTAAGTTACAGTTGGATCAGGTTAGGTCCTAGACCATAAGTTAGGATATACCAACAACTAAGATGCGCAATACGTCAGTATTTTAGAAGATACGGGCATGAGTTATATCACTGGGAAAGATGACAAATTTCATTTGTAATTTTACGAATTACATATGTTATACATTTGCGTATATAAATAAGATTAGGTTAAAAAGAATACGTTGATCAAATAATTACAAGAAGTAAAATATTGATAGGAAATAATTAATTTTTAAATATAAACGAATTAGCATTACGTAAATGCTTCTTACCGTACGTGAATTATACATTGCGAAATATATTAATAATATATATATCTTTACATAATAACTCGTTTTTTTATAATATGAATAATATCAATTTGAAATAAAATATATTATTATACGAGTTTTTACACTTTCGAATATTTAATATACTTCGATTTATATTAATTTTTAATGCATTGCACATAGTCCTTTAGAAATATATCGTTAATTATACAGTGATCTTTAGATATTTCAATACATAAAATTACACAATATAAGATATTATAAATCTATAAAAGAGTCAAAGAATTTAGACAAATGAAATAAATATATATTTGACACGTTTTTAAAAAAATTCTTGTATTTTACTTAAATTCGAAATTTAATTTCGTATAGCCAATCAAATGCAGTGAAGAAATATATTTTTGTTTAGTAAAAAATGGCGTTTATGCGCGAAGTTTTCAATTGGTCAACAAACATGAACCTATATTGTATAGATCGTGTACTCTCGTTATCAAATATAGAAAGTATTTTGGACAGAACTAAGCAAAATAAAACTATCTTCAATCTTTTTTTACGAGTGGGAATATATGTAATTCACTTGTAATAATATACATTGGATGAATCTGGCACATGCATTGAGTATTATAAATTCTTAAGTTTATAATGCAGATTTAATATATGCAGTATATTAATATTCTGTCAATATCTAACAAATATAAATATCACTAACTTAATGGAAGTGAATTAAAAAATTTAATATTTAGGACATTTATCGATAAAATAGCAATTTTATTTTCTAATAATTTAAGCTGAATAATATTGCCAACGATGATGTAAGAAAAAAGATAGATTTAATTTGTTTACATATAAATTGTGTAGGAAATCTATTGTCGTACATTTTATACATATTTCTATCAATGTTTTGGTAACTGATTTATTTCAATTTTAATTATTAAGGCTTAGTGCCCCTACCTTATACAGAAATTCTAATTATACATTCATAACAAATATTTATACACGAGAGGAAATTAACAATATTGTTCAAATATCTATAGCATTGCGCTAATAGCACATTTTCTGGTAACACAAATAATTATGTTTATTCGTAGTATATTAATTCTTATAAATAAAAACCTACCACACTATTTACTAACACTAATTTTCCCTATGTCCATATCTGGAACTTGCATATGCAAGTGAGTATCAATTATGTGGAATAATTCAGGCGGTTGTGGTATTCTACCAGTTTCAAGCTTCGACCATACAGGAACATCTACCAATATCCATTATAATAAATATTATGCATATAAATGAATCTATAATGGATAATTTATGCATTTTAAATTGAATACATTTACTTACCATTAAAATGTATTTCAAATGCTCCTGATGAAATAAGCTGTATTCCAATTACATTGGAAATAATGAAGATCATTACACAAGCATAAACACGGTTATCGATACACCACCTCCATAAAGCTGGTTCTGGTTGACCCAACCATTGAAACACATTGATTCCACTAACAATTAAGACTATGATCAAAAATTTTGCAGTATCCTAGCAACAAAAAAGCATTGTAATATGTAATGTCATATTATTTTTAATATAAAAATTACTTGAAACATTTGTGAAATTTATTTACCAATATTTTTGCCAACATCATGTTATATCCTGGAGGGTTAAAATTTTCTCCATCAACTTGAAGTTCTGGATATTTTTGCCTTAAAATACCAACATAGTCTTCGAAAACCTTTCTGTATCCACAGGAATAGCTGCAATTAGAGATAATATATATAAAATACATACAGACTTAAATATATATTTATTAGATTCTCATTGTGAAGATATTCATTTTCAAATAAAAGTTAATCGTATATGAAAGCATGTGAATTTCTAAATATTAAATAATAAATAAATTATTCATTATTTAATATTTAGATTGTATTTTATTATACAGAATTAATCTGTTTATGCTAAACTTTAAAAAAATTGGTCTTTTACGTTTATATTAATTCTCTATTATCTACATATTAATATTGAAATTATCATATTAAAATAAATTTAATTTCTATTCACATTATTATAGATACAATATGAAAAGACGTACCAATAAAAAAATTTTAAAGTTGGTCCTGTTTTTGCACCCAGTTTGGTTAATGGAATTTGATCATTATTCGCATTTACTTTCATACAAACGAAAAATAACGCAAAGGAAAACCACAAACTTAATTTTATCAAACGCATTGTTTTTTAGTTCATCAAAGAAAGGAAAAGACAACAACCTACGTAAAAACAACGCGATAACAACAAGCACATCTCCATAAAGTCCAATCTGCTGATTAAATTGCACTGTTGCCAAATCACAATAATTTATTAAGTCATAGACGTATTATTATATAGATTTATTTTGTAGTAGTGTAGATCGAGATAAATAAAGGTAGCATTTCTGATATAGGGATATCTAATCGTTATTTAAGTATCCCTAAATAGCTGTTTTATACGTCACTATCGAAAGAAATTGATTTTTATAAAATTTTGAATCTTTAATTTCTAGTGATTTCTTAAGCCAATGGATTTAAATTTATGATCCTAGTTTAAAAATTAATTTATTTCAATTTTTCAATAGCGATAATTTTTTTTATGTACAATTAGTAAAAATTCATAAAGGATCATTTATTGTCGATCCTATTACCACTAATACGAAACTTGTTGAATATTTGTAACGTTTAATATATTTGCCGTACTAGATAAAACTCTAGACTTTAATAATATTTTATTATAATAGTTCCTATCAATTTGTTAGATACACAGTCTGAAGGAGGTAGAGCATGTTATCTCGAAGTGATTTTAAAATATATTTTTAAAAAACATAATTTTTTTAACTTGCATTAATCGAGTTCATTACGAAGATGAATTCCGTAAAATATCATACATTTAGGAGTATTTACATTATAATAAGAAATATGGGTGAATATTATTTTTGTTTCTTACGAGGTTAACAGGTCTAATGCAACCATCTTCTTGTAAGAATGATATCAAATTAATTAAATATATGCCGATGTTATAACTAAACTTAATAATGCATGTTAAATGAGTAATACTATATCTTATATATTGTTACAGCAACTGTTAAAAGATTTTATCGACAAACGAATATCCTTTCTTGTAGTGGAAAATATGAGATCACTCTGGATCAAAGAAAACTTAAGACACCCGGAGGAAAAGTGTTTGAAGTTACTAACAAAGCATTAGCATTGGCAGTAGCCGCAGAGTGGGATGCTCAAGACAAAGTTATTGACACAAGTAGTATGCATTTAGTAAGATCATTTAGTTAACATTTATATTTAAATTTTTGTATTAAAACATTATATAATACATGCATGATACATTTTGTAATGTAATATTATGTTACATTTGACGCTTGTAAAAGATTACTTTTTGAAATTATTAAAACAATTAATTTATTGTTTGTTAAAAAATGTTTATATAATATGCAATATTTTATATTGCTATCAATGAATACAATTTATATTTTCATAAGATTACAATCGATTTCTTTATGGAATATAAAACAGGTCGTTAAATCATAATCATTGCATTAAAAATAATGAGTTTTAAAAATGAATAAATATAGAAGTATAATTTCTTTTATATTTTATATATCTGTTAGACAGGTCTATGCAATACTGTATTAGATAATCCAAATAATCGTACTAAATCAGATTTAGTGACTTATATTGTAAATTGTTTAGAGATGGATACAATCTTATTTCATTCCAGTGTAAGTTAACAGCATGTAGATCGTATTTTGTTTATAAAAAAATTAATATTTATAAAAATAATAAACTTATTATAGGAAGTAGATGAATTATATAAACTACAGACTCAAAAATGGGATCCCTTAGTGCAGTGGTTTTGTGATCATTACAAAGTTAAAATAGTTAAGACTCAAAGTATACAAACACCTACAGTACCAATAGAAACCAAGACGACTTTAACTAGACAATTATTATCTTACAATTATGAAGCAGTTCATGGTAAAGTATTATAACTGGATTTACAATATCTAGAAATATTAAATATTTTCTGTTACATAGGTTTTGCATATGCAATGGATGCACTGAAATCTGTAATTCTTACCTTAGCAACGATAGAAAGAGTAATAAATTCTGAAGAAGCTGTGAAACTTTCTCGGTTAGAAGAGGAATATCAGGTATGATTTTAGCTATTGATTTCGGTATTTATTCAAAATACAAAAATTACGATTTGCGGTTTTATGTATTCTTAATTATGCTAAATTTACAGATTTCTCATTGGGGAAATATAGAATGGTCACACGATATTAATAAGTATGATTTGCAGTCTCGCGTATCTGCTGCTGTCTTATTTATATATTTAAATTCATTTTTTGTAACTTCTTTACCTAAGAATGAAAAAAGAGCAACAGTTAAGTAAATTAAGAATCAAAATTAAGCAATAAGGAATAAAAATGAGATATCTGTGTATATAATACTGCTTTCTGTTCTAATCAGGTGTAAAATAAAATGTATCAAGCGTGATATTTTTTCTTCTCCATGTGGTAGTATTAATACTTTTACTCATTTGCTGCGAGACACTTTGGTAAATCAGTAGATGAGTGTGCTTCTACTGGTATGGAACAGTCAGGGCCTATCCAATCCTTTGTACAAATGCAACTAACAAAAAATAATATTTTTACAATGAAACATGTAAAACATATTTTACTAGAAATAAATACCTGTATGTAGGACCATGGTTCAAACACACTGCACCATTTTTACAGGAATGATGTACACATTCATTATGATGACATTCTCCGACACCACGTCCGGTAGCAGGACTGGAACTGCTTATAGAAAAGACTGTATTTTTTGTGCGTAATTCAATGTCAAATATACAACCAGAAAAACCAGTATGAAGAGGTAAATCATGTGGTAACGTTTCAAAGTTTTTTGATTTATGACCACCTATATCAATTTAATTATCTATTTCATTAATTAATTTCTTACTACTTTGCCAATTATTTTACATATTTTTAATATAAAAAGAAAATACAAACCAATATACAATACTGGAGAAACATCAAGGCGTGTCATTGTTCCTGCTGCACGACCAGTCACGTTACCCACACCGTCTACTGAAAGCCAAGCATCCCTTCCTCGTCTTCCAACTTGAAGCGTATGAGGTTTATAACTTTTCAATGTCACTGCTGTCATAGACAAAGCAGAAGTTAATGGAGTGCTTGTGAATATGCGTCGTACGCCTGTATAAACATCAATAAACAAATGAGTTATAAATTTTAAAAAAATAACAATTTTTACGATTGTACTATTACTAAACGCTAATGAGATTTTACCTGAACCTAAATCCCAGGTTAACATGATATAACCACGGACATAAGTTATAGAGAGATGATCTGATAAGTCATGATGTGATCCACTTTGTCCTAAATAAGCTATTAAAGATATTTGTTCTAAAGTACGTGGGATAAGTTTCATCTTTAATTCCATAGTATCTTTTACAGAATTTGATATGCCATATGCAATATATGATGAAAAGCCAGGTACAAGAATGGAAAATGATGGATGAACTACTACTGTATCTAAAACAATCATATACATACATATATATAAAATAGTAAATGCGTATAACAATTAAGGGTAGGTATGTATCTTTTTGAATATAAAACTGTATGTTGTGATTTATTATTTACCCCCTTCACATAGACGTCCATGAGTTCCTAGAGGACAAATACAAACAAAACCTATGCCAGGAGAACTTATACATGTTGCACCCAATGAACAAGGATTATCATCGCAAGCTGAACGTTCACATCGTAAGCCTGTATATCTGATATATGAAATTTATAAAAGTAATCTTATGTTAAATAATATAATTTGTAACATTTTTTTACTTACAGATAATATTCCGTTTACTGAACTACTGATTTAAACAATTTCTATTTTAATATGTTCTACTTACAAAAATGTGATACAAAAATATCTTCTTAAAGAAGAGTAAAGTTTACTTACCCAGCAATGCATCGACAATGAATTATACTATTTTTTTCTTCACATGCTCCAAAATTTTGGCACGGATTTGATAAACAGAAAAAAGAAGTACATTCCTCAATTTGAAACGTCTCAATTGAATCATAAATAAAATGTCTTGGTATATCATTTATCTAAAATCGAATAATAAGTTATTTATAAAAATCAATAAAAAATATATGTTTGAAATATCAAATTTATATTTTATATAGATTCATTAAAAATATTTGATGAACAAATTAACAAATATAGAATATTATAAAATTGTTTTTTAATTATCTTGTTTTTTTACTTTTATGCAATTAATTGGCATAAAGAAAAATATTTTAAAAATTATAAATTAAAAAACGTATAGTAAAGGTTATAGCATAGCAAAGTCGTAAACTAAACTTTTAATTTAATTAGTTTAAAACTGTTCTTAACGATCGTATTTAATTTCTCTAGAAGAAATACATCACTATTTTCTATATATCAAACAATTAAAATTGACTATGAAAAGGAAATTGATTGTTCAATAATATGAGTTTTTATTTCAATGTATCACGGAATTTGATCCAATATAAATAATTCGTAACTATAAAATTTCATGTTTATAAGCTTCCTCCAATTACATACGCATCTGTGATACCCAAGATGTATATTTTTTCGATCAGTAGTGTACTGTTATTTAAGATGATAAAATCGCGAGAATTTCAAGCTTAAAAAACCTAAAAAATGATGAAAAATCTATAAGTCGAATATTTCATTGATCCACTTATTCATACGATCTTGATCACAAACTGATTTCTATGTTTCAGCTACTGAAACATTGTGTGACTTTCCTACATCGTGGCTATACATCTTTTTACAATATTCTAAGGAAGCGAAGAAAACGATTTTATCCGCGGGCAGAGCTGTGGCCAGCTAGCATCTACAACATTGTAAGTTATTATTATCAAAGTAGATGCTAGTATATAAAACGTGAAAACTAATGTGGCACTAGTGTGTAAACCATACTTTGTGATTCATAAGTTGTAAATACTTTCATTCAACATCAAGTAATATTATATATCTTCGTTTGGAATATTATACATACCATTAATGAATTCATACACCCAATGAATCCCATAACTATATGAGGAAAGTAATGAGAGAATGCTAATGGTATACCCCCTAGATGTAAACTCGCAGATTGGGGGAAGTTTCCTCTGGGTGACAATATTTGTTCACCACTCACAGCCGTAGTACCATTTACAAGTAACTTAGCAGTACACTTGTCAGATTCATTATCGTTATAGTATTGAAATCTGAGTGGAGTATGTAAAAACGATTGTTAAGCTTATCTTACATCTTAGTCTATTTTTAATAACGTAAAAGTATAGTCTTACCTCATGTCGATCTCTACTTCATATCCATTATCAAGAGACGAATCGATTTCTCCAAGTAACATTGTCTCAAGACCACAAGAAAATTGGAATTTTAATGCACCACTTTCCAAATATACTAAAGCATAGCTCTCATCATCAAAATATACGTGTAATATCATACCATTTTTAAATCGAGTTCTAAGTCTTATGTGTATTCGAAGAGTTGCATTATTTTTATTTGTGGTATCCACATCAATGCGTTGTCTCGCATAAGATTTTCCGTTAAAAGCTGCACTTATCATTTTTGGTATTGTTTTACAGTCTTCGTTATGTGGTGGACATTCACACTATAATCGTAATATATGATTTAAAATAAAGTTACCTTCTTTAATTATTTTAACACGTTCCCTGTCACGTATGCCGTTTTTGGGACACATTACGATTCAATTCTACGCCAAGCCGTTTTTCTTTAATTAAAAAATAAAAATCTGAAAATCAATTGTTGTTATTACTATTATATGCTATATTATAATGCTTACAATACTTTTTCAGTTTTATACCGAAAATGGTGCACGTGATGTAGTGATGACACTTGGCCAAAAGCAACTTGTCAGGGAATATGTTAAAGAATATTTCTTATGTATCTTTTTCAGAAATAATGAATGAATTATGCCATAATTAAAACTATAAGACAAAGTAGTAATAAATAAAAGTTGCCTCTGAAGTATTGCGTATAGATGGTACAGTTGAAGTAGATGTTGTACATAAACCTTCATAACATTCACTGTCGGTAAATGTTTGCTCTTTTGGTGTTAGCATTTGATCGTATTCCGTTGTAATATTTTCCGATTGTGCGTTTGTGATAGTTTGATTTGTCGTTAGTCCTAAACCAGTAGTAGTAACAATGGATATTGTTGAACTTTTTGAATCTGAAATTGGGGGTGATATTGATGATGATGAAAAGGGATATTCGTTTGAAATTGAAGAAATAGTTGTTGTTTCTAGGGTTTCCATGACGAAAGTACTTAGTAAGGAAGTATTATTCCCTAAAGAATTATCATTGTTTAAAAGAGATACACTATCTGTAAAAGCATGGCTAGATTTATCATTCGAATCACTTGTTGAACCGATTGATCCGTTGACAGTGGTACTCGACACTTTCGTTGTTTGATAATATCTACATAGAAATTAATATCGTATTATGTAATATTTATCAAAGTACTAAGAAAATTTGTTATAAACGTTTTCTTACTTAATAGTATTTGTTGTATCTGTTGCAGCATCACTTATTTTATCAGTTACATCATCGGTAATAATGGGAAACTTATTTACGGTAGTATTTTCGTATAAATCGTATGACTTTTCCGTACGTTCCGTGGTACTTTGATAATTTGGTGTCGTAAAATCGGTTTTAGCTATATAGCTTGTAGATGTAGAAAATAAAGTTTCATTGATCCGAGTATACGGTGTATCTATATTTGTTGATGAATAAATCGAGACTGAATCGGTAGGAGATGATGTACTTTTAATACTTGTATCGGTAGAATCCTGATCTAGTTGCATTGAAAATGTTGTCTCTGCCGAAGGATACCATTTCGTAAATTGTGAACTCGTAGTTTTAGAACTAGATGACATAGTTGTATATGGATATAATGGTAAAATAGTTGATGATGTAGCAATGGTATATGAGGAGGTTGATGTGGATGAAGAAGATATTTCAGTTGTCGTCTCGTTGCTAACGCTAAAGTTTACTGAACTTATCATCATAGTAGAAGTAGTAAATGAAAGATAATTTTCGCAAATCATTCCAGTATATTGTGGAAGGCATGCGCATGTAAAACTATTAATACCGTCGATACAGGTACCTCCATTTTCACAGTTTGCGAATTTAGATTCGCAATCGTCGTATTTAAGTTCACACAATAATCCGTGATAATCGGGGACGCAATAACAAACCGGTCGATCATCTTCGAGCAAGCAAATTGCACCATTATGACAAAGATTTTGAGCACAAGGTACAACAGCTTTATCACAGTCTTTACCAGTAAATCCTATATAGAATACATGAATGTTATACCAACAAGACTTTACTGATATTATATATATTTTTATAAATAAGTTTTAAAATAACTCTATATATAAGTCATATTAGACGCGATGAATTTGATGTAATAAATGTTACATTACCGAATAAACAAGCACAAGCATATGTAGCCGGTATGTTGATACAAAGTCCGCCATTTTTACACGGTGATGTAACACATTCGTCCACATCTTGATCGCACAATTGCCCGGTCCATCCTTTCAAAGAATCCAATAAGTTAATTTTAAACAAAAATATAAATATATAAAGTTCTTACCTGCAGGACAGTGACAGAAGAAAGACAATCCTGGCCCTTCGATGCACTGTCCAAAGTTTTTGCAAATAGTATTGTTACAAACTGAGATATCAATTTCACAATAATCACCTAATGATAAAAGTAACAAATAATTTAGCGATGTTTAATAATTATTTTTAAGTTATATCCTATTTATTACCTGAGTATCCATCAGGACATTGACAAACGAAACCATCATAATCGAGACAAGTTCCATTATTGAGACAAGGTTGATTTGCACATTCGCTATACTTCTGTTCGCAATTTAAGCCTATAAAAATGCGCGATAAAGAGCTGTGCATACAAGTATACCGTGTAAAAATTATAATTAAACAAAGAAATCAGTTACCTATAAAACCTTCGGTACACGTGCAATTATATGCTGCCACAGCATCATTGCAAATACCCCCATTGAGACAAGGATCTGACCAGCAATCATCCCAGTTTATTTCGCAATTGATACCAGTATATCCATCAATGCAATAACACGCATAGGAGCTATCGTATACAATTATTTCAAGTTACATTTCACCGTAAAGAAGCTCGGTATTTTTTCGACTACTCAATATAATGTCTTCATTCCTTGTATTTTTAATTCTCTATTAATCTTGCCAAGATAGTTTTAGCAATACGGATACGGATAATTATTTGAATCGTAATAAAATATAAATATTTAATAAAAAACATTAAAGATCGAATATGATATGACGAAATTTAATATCATGTCGAAATTAAATCGTAAAAATTATTTTAACATAGTATTGTAAATATACCTGTTTTCGTTATCTAGACAAATACCATACATGCAAGGTTCGCCGCTACAATTTAATTCTAACGAAGATCCGTTGATCAATGTAATCGTGGAGATTGCTGTAGCAATAAATAAAATTTTATAAACTCGTTTTACTATAAATGAAACGTACACCCACCTGCGAAATAATATGGAACAAATTGGAACAATTGGAATATATACATATATATATATA
>JAITYT010000482.1:321900-331906 GCA_025433975.1 Liostenogaster flavolineata
CATCACATGAGTATACATACATGTATGCATGCACGTATAAATTTATGCTTACCACTGTATTACTTGTAATTGCATTATCCTTCTTAGCACGTTTAGATGGGCTTATCAAAGTATGAGTATTTGCATATCTATATGTAAAATAACAAAATTAAATTTATTTCATATTTAAAATTATATACCGAATTACCATTTAGAAAAGTTTTGTCACAAATTTATACTACTTCTTAATAATGAAAATTAAATGAAACAGAGTACCACTTAGAAGAGAAATTATATTAAAACTGTATTAAAATTTTATTGAAAAATCATAAAATCAATTCTATACATCATACACTACTACAGTAAAATATTCATTCTTTTAAAAACACTATATAGAGACTTAAATACCTATTATTACATACATCTTTCATATCTTTGCGATGTATGCTTATAACTATTTATTAATTAATATATAAATATGCATTTACAAAAAATATGTGAAAAAATTTGCAGTTAACGAACACTCAAGTAGATGTACTCAAGTAGAAGTAACAAGTAGATGTTTTATTTAATCTCTATTGAGAGGTGCTTTGATGATTCTTGTTCCTAAAATTTAAATAAATGAAACCTATACTTGCTTGCAATTCTTTCCGTACGAACAACTGCCGTTCAATGCCCAATTCCTACAGTAATCAGACGTATTTTGACCTGTTGCAATATTCGCTGGTTTAGTCCCCAACCTCTCAAACACACTTGGTCGACGAGAGTCCGTGTTACATTTCGTAGGGTCAACCGTTATCTTCCTTATGTTTGATTTTGACATATTATCACCATAAAACAATTATGTTTTCACAATGGAAGCACATAACTGCAGTATGCAAATGTTCATTTGCTAGAAAATCGCTGCTCGGATGGACGACGAACTGCATAAAAAAAGAGCGGATACGATCGCTGAATGATCCAGTAAAGAGATGAACGTTTTAAATAGCTTATAACCTATACGGCCGATAACCGTATAGAGATACACGCATTATATCAAGAGGTAATATCATCTGACAGCATTAAAAAGAACGATATTACTCACTCTCTCTCTCTCTTTTTCTCACTTACTTATTATATACGATTTTCGAATCAATTTCCAATGATAGGATTTTAATCAGGACTCTCAAGACTGTTTATTCGTAACAAGTCATAGATTTTCCTCGCGTTGTTCCAAAACTATAATTAACATGGAGTTAGCGAGGTAAATGCAGACCCATAGGCAAAGTTGCAAGTTTTCATCAATGGACTAATAGACACGAATGACCGAATTCATGGGAACTGCAAGATTCGTCGGAGCCTCTACTCATTGGAACGTCGATGGCGCCATTTTTATCCCTACGAATATTTTCTAAAAACCGTTCGTCTCTATTTGAAAATTTCTTCGAATATTCATCGCGATACTCCAAATATCCGATAAATAATGATACCAAATTTAACGATGTATATATCTTTGTACTTATTGTCAATTTAAATAGAATAATTGAACGCTATGTCACATTTAATATTGAATTATACTGCTAAACATTAATCAACATGGGTGCATTTGCACTAGTATACGTTCAGTACGGTGCATAAATTTTTTTTTTGGTAAATCTTAAGCGATCTTTGGTATAATTAATGTGCGTATCAATGAACTTTAGTAAATTACTCTAGTTCTTTCTTTAATTTTTTGTAGTAAAAGTCAATGTCACATCGTTATTTAACTGGGCCTGTAAATATAAGCGATAGCGAATAAAGAACTCGATAGTTATTGCGGTTGGAAAAAACAACGATAATGGCAAACAATGGTACGATATTATACGCAATGTCTTTCGATTTTAAACATGTTTTAATGTTGAGGTTAAGTTACAGAACGTATACATTTTCTAGAAGATGATAGAAGTGAAGGATCTGTGGAAATGGACAGAGAAAACGAATCTGTAGAAACGGACGACGCGGATAAAATTCTTATTATTGATCCTGACAGTGAAGTTCGTATTAACCTTCAATTTTGTGTTAATTACCTTTCTCTTTATTTAATCCGAATGTTTTTCAAAATGTTTATATTATGCGGTACGTACGATTGCACACGCGATAATATGCGTGTAAAATGCATCGTGCGTGTAAATTATAATAGTTTTATTTTTCAGATATTTCTATTCGAGTTAATAAATGAACGAGTATATTAACATCTAATACTAACAAAATTAATATAATATCTTATTTCAGGAATTAGACTTTAATCATTCCAAATTAACAAAATTGGAAAATTTGGAACCATTAACAAAAATACGACGGTTATGTTTTACTTGGAATTTAATCAAGAAAATTGAAAATCTTGATAGTCTTTCTACTTTGGTTGAATTGGAATTAAGAGATAATCAAATAGTTTCAATAGAAAATCTGGATACTCTTATAAATTTACAGTATGTTTCCTTTCCCTATATTTTTCTTAAAATTCTACTTCACTTTATACATGTGTACATTGTAAATTTAAGGAAATCTAAAAATTAAGAAAGTACGTTTGGTCAATATTCACATAATATCTTTCTTTTCTTATAATTTCAAGGAAGTAACAGATATCCTACATTAAATTACTTTCCAATTTTACAGACTTCTGGATCTTTCTTTTAATCGTATAAAAAAGATAGAAGGATTACATAATTTATTAAATTTACAAAAGCTTTTCTTATCATCGAATAAGATTTCATATATTGAAAATATTTCGCATTTAAAAGATCTTGTTACTCTTGAATTAGGGGACAATAAAATACGAGAAATTATAAATTTAGAAAATTTAAAAAACTTAACGAATTTATTTCTTGGAAAAAATAAAGTAACCAAGATTCAAAATTTAGAAACATTACAAAACTTAGAATTGTTGAGTTTACAAAGTAATCGTATTAAAAATATTGAGAATATAGAAGAACTTATAAAGTTAGAGCAGTTGTATTTATCAGAAAATGGAATAACGTGCATAGAAGGTTTGCAAACTTGTCCAAAAATAACGACATTAGATTTAGCAAATAATAAAATTAAAAAAATTCAAAATATTCAGCATCTTGAAAACTTGGAAGAATTTTGGGTAAGAACTTTATTATAATATAAGTATTTTAATAAATCTCATTACACACAAATATAACAGATTGATTTATTTTTTTGACATTCAAATTATTCTTCAGATGAACAATAATGAAATTGAAGATTGGACAACTGTGGAAAATTTGACACCAAACAAGAAATTACAAACCGTGTATCTAGAACACAATCCAATTGCAAAAGATCCAAATTATAGAAGAAAAATCAAATTACTACTGCCTTGGCTTGTACAATTAGATGCAACACTTTGCAGATAAATGATATACATACACGTACTGAAAGAAAAAGAAAAGATACAAAGAATATAATATAAAAAAAGTTGCATGCTTGGAATAAATCTATGTATCTTCTATGTACCTTTTTTAAATATTTTCTAAAACAATAAGGTTAATGAATAAAAAAGATTAAATACTCTTATACCATAAACGTAATATAAAAATATGTAAAGTTGTAACATTATTTAAAGTAAATTCCATCAAGTTCTTTGATGATGAAAATACTTTCTATTATTTACTACTAGTCTTTTAAGTATTAATAAGGAATAGTGCAAGCTAATATATTTCAACACTTGTATAACGATGTAATTTGTTTTTATAGTGCGTTTAAAATTTATTAAGATTCCCAACAGTCGCAATAGACTTCTTTAAAAGATATATTTTTTTTGCCAGTTTAATTACAACACATAAGATTTAAGAATAGATGTCTTTATGTAATTCTGTACTCTTTGATCTTTACAAAGTTATTCTATGATAATTCAAATAGATGTATAATACTGTACAATTATAAGTAACTTAAATAAATGAAATTGATCAATTGTTAAAATTTCAACTTGTAAGATGAAGTTGTTAATTTATCGATGATATTATTTACATTTTATAGGATAATGTAATATAATCTTATTACGTTTATTACTATTATACAGAAAATGTGTTATGAAATTATTATCTATTAAATATAAAAACACGATAGCTTAATAGAAAAAAGAAAATATAAGTAAAGCATAGAAATAACGATAATATACTCCCAGTTATCAAACTGTTACGTACGATACACGCATCATTGGTATATTTAGTTCCATTTTAGAGATATACCTATTACTCATACAGTTTCAAAGTAAACGCATGTGTTAACAATTTCTAATATTTGAAGTTCGACGTGAATGAAAAATGGCTCGAAGCAAACGCATGTTTGGAAAGATTTCAACATTAGAAAAAACATAATGCAACGTAGTAATTATTTATAACTGATTTTATTTTGTCTCCTTGAATAATTTACGGTACATAGAACGTTTGAATATTGTTTCCATTGTTATTAAAATGATACAGTTGTATTTGTACTATTTGTATCAGAAGTACGGTCAAAAGTAATGGATATATATGATTGGCTAAAATATTGGATTTTGTGTTTTTGATTGGTAAACTGACTGTAGCATCAGTAAGAGAATACATGAATCGCATGTGACGTCACCATCAGCACTCGCGGTCGGCCATTTTGTGAATGTGTGCTAGATCGGGATATTTGTATTCGGAGACTTTTGCAGTCAAACCGAATGATTTAGTTTAGATATAAGCTTGTTTAGCGTCGTGTTACATGTGCTGAAAGTGTAGCATTATTTCTGAATATTGTGTAGATCTCTACAATGGAGGAAAAAGCATCACTGAAAGAACTCGATCAGTGGATAGAACAGTTAAATGACTGCAGACAACTGACAGAAAGCCAAGTGAAAAATCTCTGCGACAAGGTACCTGATAACGCTCGCATCGTTCGTAGATAAGCCGGTCCATTTTCTATATAGTTTTCTAATTTTTGTATCATTTGTATCATTGAAGAGTACGAATGATCAGCGAGCAAAACTCGCCGTGCGTTGCTCTACCATTGAACACCAACGACATGCCATACAAATTTAATACCAATCGTATTTGATATAATTTTTGGAAAATTAATGTTATTTATTATCTTTATCTGTACATCATAATTCCGTGTGGAAGTTCGATTTATAATGAATGTGGCATTAACATTTACTATTGACATATGTGTCGCTTTATCGCACTGTTAAGCTCCGAAGTTTTACATTGAAATTACATGTTTGTTATCTCTAAATCGTTTGAGAAACTTTTACGGAGACTTAAACTTTGTTTCAAATGTATATGTGCAATCGTTATAATGTACTCATTTTCTGTTAATATTTATGATACAATCGTTACTATCTTAAAAATATTGATGCAAAAGATTATCCATAAAAGATAAGAATGAGAACAAATAGCGAGAATTAAATCATGCTGCTTTTTTAAGCAGAATATTTATATTTTATTATTCTGTATTCGTTTATGTGTAAAATATAAAATAATTAAAAACTCTTATCAAATATAAGATAGTATATCTTAGCTGTAAACTTTAACCATTTTATTTTTGCAAGGATTGCAATATACAACGCAATATACAACGCAAATATATAAAACGTCAATTATATTGGCCCATTAAATGTAATAGATATGTATTTTATAGAAAAATGTATAATGGAACACATATTACTGTTATAGATAAAGAAATATTTGCATATTTTTAGGCAAAAGAAATATTAGCAAAAGAATCAAATGTGCAAGAAGTAAAATGCCCTGTGACAGTGTGCGGCGATGTTCATGGACAGTTTCATGATTTAATGGAATTGTTTAAAATAGGAGGCAAATCTCCAGACACGAATTATCTTTTTATGGGTGATTATGTCGACCGTGGATATTATTCCGTTGAAACTGTCACCTTACTTGTTGCATTGAAGGTAAAGTTATCATTGTTAGGTACATTATAAACTTTTACTTTTACATAAATTTATCTAAATTATATTTTTTACGATTATCGTGTAACGACACGTATTATGTTTGAATAGGTGAGATATCGAGAAAGAATAACTATTTTACGTGGTAATCATGAATCACGACAAATCACACAGGTATATGGATTTTATGATGAATGCTTGCGTAAATATGGAAATGCCAATGTGTGGAAATTTTTTACGGATTTATTTGATTATCTACCATTAACTGCATTGGTCGATGGTCAAATATTTTGTTTGCATGGTGGATTGTCACCATCGATTGACACGTTAGATCATATAAGAGCTTTGGACCGTCTTCAAGAAGTACCGCATGAAGTATGTATTGTGTCATAAAATGTTACATGATATGATATTACTGCATGATATGATTATGCATCGCATCATATTACATCATTAAAATTTACAGGGTCCAATGTGTGATCTTTTATGGTCAGATCCAGATGACAGAGGAGGCTGGGGTATTTCTCCTCGAGGGGCAGGTTATACGTTTGGACAAGATATATCAGAAACGTTCAATCACTCCAATGGCTTAACATTGGTATCGCGTGCTCATCAATTGGTTATGGAGGGTTATAACTGGTATAATTGTTTATTGCACGAGGCTATTGTTATCTAATTATATATATATATATATGTTTTTTATATGAAAAAATTATTATAGGTGTCATGACCGTAATGTCGTGACTATTTTCTCTGCCCCTAACTATTGTTATCGCTGTGGTAACCAAGCTGCTATAATGGAGTTGGATGATGCTTTGAAATATTCATTGTAAGTTATATAACTTTTTAATGATATTGTATTAAATAAAGTATAATAGATAAAAAAGGAATGGAATAGACTAAAAAATTTATAAAACAGAACAGTGAACAATGACTATATTTCAGCCTTCAGTTTGATCCAGCACCAAGACGCGGCGAACCACATGTTACTAGGCGGACACCGGATTACTTCCTTTAAATTAACTTCAGGGAAGTACATATTAAGGTAGAAGGGACAAAATGATCCTGGCTTTATAGTGATGCCACAAAATATATCTTATAATAGACCATCGATATGAGTGTAAGGTTCCGGCTATCCTTACATGCCATATATAGTCCAAAGTATTATATGATGGCTCACTTTATGGCGTCCCATTGAAAAATAAATGCGTACTCTCGTAAAGCAAGCAAGTCCCACATCACGTATGTAGACACAACATTCATTGTACACATAAGACAAACAGTAATGTACACATGTACCGATTAAATTCATTACATCATTGTGTTTTACAACTATCATTCTACTGCTTGTATTTTTATTATCAAGAAATTCTATATAAGACACACTTGAACATAATAGGTAGTGCGAATAAAATGTGTATGGTATTATTTTGAAACCTTGAATGGGAATTAATTTGTTAAGAGCTGTTTATATGAGCAACGCATTTATGATGCGTATCGAATACAGGTAATGCCATGCAAGGTTTCAGAGAGTATACCAAAATGATCATAGTTTATATTTAAGGGAGTGTCACATAATTACTTGTGTGAATGGAACATGAAATGTTCCACTTGAAGGGAAAATAAGAGGGATTGGTGCAACATTGATTTGACATTCAGGCATTGTATCATGTGATTGAAAACATTGCTTTTATTAACACTTTTATCTAAGCAATTTGGCGTGGCATTACATACATGGAAGGTCATTATTGCAATTAAGTTCCATAATTATAATATAGTGACTATTTTTAAAAATATAAGGAATCTTTTGCTATTTGAATTTTTGCACTGATTCTTTTATTCATTATGATATAATCTTCATTAAAAGTTTTTATCGCTTGTTTTAACGGGAATTTAACCGTTTTAAAAAGACATGGTACATTTGCATCAATCCTGTCATACTTTTAAGTGAAACACGCACTTTATACTGAATGAATTCATACATTCAAAAAGTTCAATTAAAAGTTAATTGCTTGTGAAAATATTGATGACCTTTTTACTAATTAATAAGTATAAAAAGATGCTTCTGATAAATAAATATGTGTAATGCAAGCCAAACCAACCTAACGTGTTGTATCAAATCATTTATATTCATTGATAACAAAATCATTGTATACACAACGTCTGAAACACATACAAATGTATTCATAGAAATAAGCATGCAGTTTGAATATATTCATAAAAGAAATAAATATAGTAGTGATATGACAAGGGGAAGATGAAGCGTAGATGCACATTATAGTAATTTACTAAGACTGTAAATTTAAAATGCTGCACAGAAGTCATAATAGTGTGAATGCCGCTACCCTTTCTGCATAATGCAGGCTGAGCATTTTTATTGTTTCACATTATGAAATACATTCACTGTTTCGAATAATTACAAAAGTTACACTTCCTTAAGGGATTTATAGTATTATAACACATCAGATTAATTCATTCTAGAGTTTCTTATAATAAATTTTTTTTTATGATAGATATTAGAAGTTGTATAGATATTTTATATATACTTTATTTATTATTTTATCAAATATTTCACAATACAAATTACTTGAATATAAGTAAATATTTCAAGTTACAGCCGTCACAGAGAACTTTATTTCTTATTAATTGAATTACAGTTAAAATGTAGAATTTGTCATTTAAATGCTTTTCTTCTTAATTCATGTTTGAAAAACATTATTTATAAAAAATTAAAATTTTACTGTTTTACCCTGTGTCTCTGACATATTAGCATATTAAGCCGGTTTATGCGGACATAAAATTTCCATACATGCTTTTACGATTTGTATTTAATGAAAATCTTAATCTCGTGCTTTAAGCATATATGCCAATTAAGTGGCAAGTGAGCACGTACAAATATAGAATTACAAACAATATCTTTATAGATATATTATAAATGAAATATATGGATAATTGCAATTAGTTAACATCTGCCTATAATAACTATATACTGAAATTAGATATTTTATACAATAATAAAGTAAACTTCTAACGCTTTTTGTATCATTTTTTATGTTATATGATAAGTAATTCAAATGCCTACAAATTGTACGTATACATATTGTGTCTGTAATATCAGCCTGCATACCTTTTTTTAAGCATCATCGTATTCCAAAAGAATCTTAACTAACTTAAGTGATTTTACAGAATCTGCGTGTAGGCAGGTAATATAGAGAAAAAGGAATGCCATGAACATATGAATAATGTCATCTCATTATGAAAAACTAGAAAAATAAAGAGATGTTATCATATTTACAAACAGCCTTACTACTATATTTTTATGCTTTTTTTAAATTTCCTTAATTTTTGATAAATTTAAAAAATAAAATAAAAATACGAGACTAATTGGTACTCATTTTTTGTAACAATATTACTTTTATATATAAAAAAGAAAAGTTCAAAGAAATATATAATACAGATATATATCTGCAAAGGAAATAAATTATTAGAAATAATTGATATAATTGTTACATTTCATATTTTAAAAGTTGTTAACTTATAATGACGAAAAGATGAAAATAAACATTGCAGGTAAGATTTTCATATTTATATATAGATGTATATATATTATATCATTTTTTGTCTAATACACGTATGCATTCTCTAATCATTGCTATTTACAATCTCTTTTTAATCGTACAGAATAAATATTAATGTATCTAAATTTAAATTATACAACTGAATAAGTATATAAGACTTAAGCTACTTTCAAAATAAATGGTTCATATCTTATTCATTATTATTTCAAAATATATTTTCATAAAAACTCTGCATGTGTATTATAGTAAAAAATGCATTTTTTAAAATGCATTTATTTTATACAAATTATAAATAACTAATATTTATAAATTTACATACCTAAATTTGTAAATATATTTTTTACAATAATATAAGATTACGTTACACCATTTTAACTAACACAAATTTTATTATACAATCACATAAAAGATCTATCAAAATGTATATATTTATATTTACACTTTCAATAAGCAAAATAATATATCACATCAAAGTTAGATATCTAAAAATTGTTTCTAAATATACATCACAATCTCAACAGATTTACTGAATTCACAAATATATATATATATATAT